>ONZH01006095.1:0-36493 GCA_900303285.1 Rhinella marina | reverse complement strand
TGATAGATAATCAGTTCTCACCTCTCCTGTGTTCTCTTCCTGTCCTTATTACTGATACACAGTGATAAAGCAGGCCGTGTTCTAGTGGATTGATAGATCAGTTCTCACCTCTCCTGGTTCTCTCCTTGGTCCGTGTATACTATACACAGTGATAGCCAGAGGTGTTCTAGTGATGATAGATAATAGTTCTCACCTCCCTGTGTTCTCTCTGTCCTTATACTATATCACAGTGATAAGCAGGGTGTTCTAGTGATGATAGATAATCAGTTCTCACCTCTCCTGTGTTCTCTCCTGTCCTTATACTATACACAGTGATAAGCAGAGTGTTCTAGTGATGATAGATAATCAGTTTCTCACCTCTCCTGTGTTTTCTCCTGTCCTTATACTATACACAGTGATAAGCAGGGTGTTCTAGTGATGATAGATAATCAGTTCTCACCTCTCCTGTGTTCTCTCCTGTCCTTATACTATATACAGTGATAAGCAGGGTGTTCTAGTGATGATAGATAATCAGTTCTCACCTCTCCTGTGTTCTCTCCTGTCCTTATACTATATACAGTGATAAGCAGGGTGTTCTAGTGATGATAGATAATCAGTTCTCACCTCTCCTGTGTTCTCTCCTGTCCTTATACTATATACAGTGATAAGCAGGGTGTTCTAGTGATGATAGATAATCAGTTCTCACCTCTCCTGTGTTCTCTCCTGTCCTTATACTATACACAGTGATAAGCAGGGTGTTCTAGTGATGATAGATAATCAGTTCTCACCTCTCCTGTGTTCTCTCCTGTCCTTATACTATATACAGTGATAAGCAGGGTGTTCTAGTGATGATAGATAATCAGTTCTCACCTCTCCTGTGTTCTCTCCTGTCCTTATACTATACACAGTGATAAGCAGGGTGTTCTAGTGATGATAGATAATCAGTTCTCACCTCTCCTGTGTTCTCTCCTGTCCTTATACTATATACAGTGATAAGCAGGGTGTTCTAGTGATGATAGATAATCAGTTCTCACCTCTCCTGTGTTCTCTCCTGTCCTTATACTATATACAGTGATAAGCAGGGTGTTCTAGTGATGATAGATAATCAGTTCTCACCTCTCCTGTGTTCTCTCCTGTCCTTATACTATACACAGTGATAAGCAGGGTGTTCTAGTGATGATAGATAATCAGTTCTCACCTCTCCTGTGTTCTCTCCTGTCCTTATACTATATACAGTGATAAGCAGGGTGTTCTAGTGATGATAGATAATCAGTTCTCACCTCTCCTGTGTTCTCTCCTGTCCTTATACTATATACAGTGATAAGCAGGGTGTTCTAGTGATGATAGATAATCAGTTCTCACCTCTCCTGTGTTCTCTCCTGTCCTTATACTATATACAGTGATAAGCAGGGTGTTCTAGTGATGATAGATAATCAGTTCTCACCTCTCCTGTGTTCTCTCCTGTCCTTATACTATATACAGTGATAAGCAGGGTGTTCTAGTGATGATAGATAATCAGTTCTCACCTCTCCTGTGTTCTCTCCTGTCCTTATACTATATACAGTGATAAGCAGGGTGTTCTAGTGATGATAGATAATCAGTTCTCACCTCTCCTGTGTTCTCTCCTGTCCTTATACTATATACAGTGATAAGCAGGGTGTTCTAGTGATGATAGATAATCAGTTCTCACCTCTCCTGTGTTCTCTCCTGTCCTTATACTATATACAGTGATAAGCAGGGTGTTCTAGTGATGATAGATAATCAGTTCTCACCTCTCCTGTGTTCTCTCCTGTCCTTATACTATACACAGTGATAAGCAGGGTGTTCTAGTGATGATAGATAATCAGTTCTCACCTCTCCTGTGTTCTCTCCTGTCCTTATACTATATACAGTGATAAGCAGGGTGTTCTAGTGATGATAGATAATCAGTTCTCACCTCTCCTGTGTTCTCTCCTGTCCTTATACTATATACAGTGATAAGCAGGGTGTTCTAGTGATGATAGATAATCAGTTCTCACCTCTCCTGTGTTCTCTCCTGTCCTTATACTATATACAGTGATAAGCAGGGTGTTCTAGTGATGATAGATAATCAGTTCTCACCTCTCCTGTGTTCTCTCCTGTCCTTATACTATATACAGTGATAAGCAGGGTGTTCTAGTGATGATAGATAATCAGTTCTCACCTCTCCTGTGTTCTCTCCTGTCCTTATACTATATACAGTGATAAGCAGGGTGTTCTAGTGATGATAGATAATCAGTTCTCACCTCTCCTGTGTTCTCTCCTGTCCTTATACTATATACAGTGATAAGCAGGGTGTTCTAGTGATGATAGATAATCAGTTCTCACCTCTCCTGTGTTCTCTCCTGTCCTTATACTATATACAGTGATAAGCAGGGTGTTCTAGTGATGATAGATAATCAGTTCTCACCTCTCCTGTGTTCTCTCCTGTCCTTATACTATATACAGTGATAAGCAGGGTGTTCTAGTGATGATAGATAATCAGTTCTCACCTCTCCTGTGTTCTCTCCTGTCCTTATACTATATACAGTGATAAGCAGGGTGTTCTAGTGATGATAGATAATCAGTTCTCACCTCTCCTGTGTTCTCTCCTGTCCTTATACTATATACAGTGATAAGCAGGGTGTTCTAGTGATGATAGATAATCAGTTCTCACCTCTCCTGTGTTCTCTCCTGTCCTTATACTATACACAGTGATAAGCAGGGTGTTCTAGTGATGATAGATAATCAGTTCTCACCTCTCCTGTGTTCTCTCCTGTCCTTATACTATATACAGTGATAAGCAGGGTGTTCTAGTGATGATAGATAATCAGTTCTCACCTCTCCTGTGTTCTCTCCTGTCCTTATACTATATACAGTGATAAGCAGGGTGTTCTAGTGATGATAGATAATCAGTTCTCACCTCTCCTGTGTTCTCTCCTGTCCTTATACTATATACAGTGATAAGCAGGGTGTTCTAGTGATGATAGATAATCAGTTCTCACCTCTCCTGTGTTCTCTCCTGTCCTTATACTATATACAGTGATAAGCAGGGTGTTCTAGTGATGATAGATAATCAGTTCTCACCTCTCCTGTGTTCTCTCCTGTCCTTATACTATATACAGTGATAAGCAGGGTGTTCTAGTGATGATAGATAATCAGTTCTCACCTCTCCTGTGTTCTCTCCTGTCCTTATACTATATACAGTGATAAGCAGGGTGTTCTAGTGATGATAGATAATCAGTTCTCACCTCTCCTGTGTTCTCTCCTGTCCTTATACTATACACAGTGATAAGCAGGGTGTTCTAGTGATGATAGATAATCAGTTCTCACCTCTCCTGTGTTCTCTCCTGTCCTTATACTATATACAGTGATAAGCAGGGTGTTCTAGTGATGATAGATAATCAGTTCTCACCTCTCCTGTGTTCTCTCCTGTCCTTATACTATACACAGTGATAAGCAGGGTGTTCTAGTGATGATAGATAATCAGTTCTCACCTCTCCTGTGTTCTCTCCTGTCCTTATACTATATACAGTGATAAGCAGGGTGTTCTAGTGATGATAGATAATCAGTTCTCACCTCTCCTGTGTTCTCTCCTGTCCTTATACTATATACAGTGATAAGCAGGGTGTTCTAGTGATGATAGATAATCAGTTCTCACCTCTCCTGTGTTCTCTCCTGTCCTTATACTATATACAGTGATAAGCAGGGTGTTCTAGTGATGATAGATAATCAGTTCTCACCTCTCCTGTGTTCTCTCCTGTCCTTATACTATACACAGTGATAAGCAGGGTGTTCTAGTGATGATAGATAATCAGTTCTCACCTCTCCTGTGTTCTCTCCTGTCCTTATACTATATACAGTGATAAGCAGGGTGTTCTAGTGATGATAGATAATCAGTTCTCACCTCTCCTGTGTTCTCTCCTGTCCTTATACTATATACAGTGATAAGCAGGGTGTTCTAGTGATGATAGATAATCAGTTCTCACCTCTCCTGTGTTCTCTCCTGTCCTTATACTATATACAGTGATAAGCAGGGTGTTCTAGTGATGATAGATAATCAGTTCTCACCTCTCCTGTGTTCTCTCCTGTCCTTATACTATATACAGTGATAAGCAGGGTGTTCTAGTGATGATAGATAATCAGTTCTCACCTCTCCTGTGTTCTCTCCTGTCCTTATACTATATACAGTGATAAGCAGGGTGTTCTAGTGATGATAGATAATCAGTTCTCACCTCTCCTGTGTTCTCTCCTGTCCTTATACTATACACAGTGATAAGCAGGGTGTTCTAGTGATGATAGATAATCAGTTCTCACCTCTCCTGTGTTCTCTCCTGTCCTTATACTATACACAGTGATAAGCAGGGTGTTCTAGTGATGATAGATAATCAGTTCTCACCTCTCCTGTGTTCTCTCCTGTCCTTATACTATATACAGTGATAAGCAGGGTGTTCTAGTGATGATAGATAATCAGTTCTCACCTCTCCTGTGTTCTCTCCTGTCCTTATACTATATACAGTGATAAGCAGGTGTTCTAGTGATGATAGATAATCAGTTCTCACCTCTCCTGTGTTCTCTCCTGTCCTTATACTATATACAGTGATAAGCAGGGTGTTCTAGTGATGATAGATAATCAGTTCTCACCTCTCCTGTGTTCTCTCCTGTCCTTTATACTATATACAGTGATAAGCAGGGTGTTCTAGTGATGATAGATAATCAGTTCTCACCTCTCCTGTGTTCTCTCCTGTCCTTATACTATATACAGTGATAAGCAGGGTGTTCTAGTGATGATAGATAATCAGTTCTCACCTCTCCTGTGTTCTCTCCTGTCCTTATACTATACACAGTGATAAGCAGGGTGTTCTAGTGATGATAGATAATCAGTTCTCACCTCTCCTGTGTTCTCTCCTGTCCTTATACTATATACAGTGATAAGCAGGGTGTTCTAGTGATAGATAATCAGTTCTCACCTCTCCTGTGTTCTCTCCTGTCCTTATACTATATACAGTGATAAGCAGGGTGTTCTAGTGATGATAATAATCAGTTCTCACCTCTCCTGTGTTCTCTCCTGTCCTTATACTATATACAGTGATAAGCAGGGTGTTCTAGTGATGATAGATAATCAGTTCTCACCTCTCCTGTGTTCTCTCCTGTCCTTATACTATATACAGTGATAAGCAGGGTGTTCTAGTGATGATAGATAATCAGTTCTCACCTCTCCTGTGTTCTCTCCTGTCCTTATACTATATACAGTGATAAGCAGGGTGTTCTAGTGATGATAGATAATCAGTTCTCACCTCTCCTGTGTTCTCTCCTGTCCTTATACTATACACAGTGATAAGCAGGGTGTTCTAGTGATGATAGATAATCAGTTCTCACCTCTCCTGTGTTCTCTCCTGTCCTTATACTATATACAGTGATAAGCAGGGTGTTCTAGTGATGATAGATAATCAGTTCTCACCTCTCCTGTGTTCTCTCCTGTCCTTATACTATATACAGTGATAAGCAGGGTGTTCTAGTGATGATAGATAATCAGTTCTCACCTCTCCTGTGTTCTCTCCTGTCCTTATACTATATACAGTGATAAGCAGGGTGTTCTAGTGATGATAGATAATCAGTTCTCACCTCTCCTGTGTTCTCTCCTGTCCTTATACTATATACAGTGATAAGCAGGGTGTTCTAGTGATGATAGATAATCAGTTCTCACCTCTCCTGTGTTCTCTCCTGTCCTTATACTATATACAGTGATAAGCAGGGTGTTCTAGTGATGATAATCAGTTCTCACCTCTCCTGTGTTCTCTCCTGTCCTTATACTATATACAGTGATAAGCAGGGTGTTCTAGTGATGATAGATAATCAGTTCTCACCTCTCCTGTGTTCTCTCCTGTCCTTATACTATATACAGTGATAAGCAGGGTGTTCTAGTGATGATAGATAATCAGTTCTCACCTCTCCTGTGTTCTCTCCTGTCCTTATACTATATACAGTGATAAGCAGGATGTTCTAGTGATGATAGATAATCAGTTCTCACCTCTCCTGTGTTCTCTCCTGTCCTTATACTATATACAGTGATAAGCAGGGTGTTCTAGTGATGATAGAATCAGTTCTCACCTCTCCTGTGTTCTCTCCTGTCCTTATACTATATACAGTGATAAGCAGGGTGTTCTAGTGATGATAGATAATCAGTTCTCACCTCTCCTGTGTTCTCTCCTGTCCTTATACTATATACAGTGATAAGCAGGGTGTTCTAGTGATGATAGATAATCAGTTCTCACCTCTCCTGTGTTCTCTCCTGTCCTTATACTATATACAGTGATAAGCAGGGTGTTCTAGTGATGATAATATCAGTTCTCACCTCTCCTGTGTTCTCTCCTTGTCCTTATACTATAACAGTGATAAGCAGGGTGTTCTAGTGATGATAGATAATCAGTTCTCACCTCTCCTGTGTTCTCTCCTGTCCTTATACTATATACAGTGATAAGCAGGGTGTTCTAGTGATAGATAATCAGTTCTCACCTCTCCTGTGTTCTCTCCTGTCCTTATACTATATACAGTGATAAGCAGGGTGTTCTAGTGATGATAGATAATCAGTTCTCACCTCTCCTGTGTTCTCTCCTGTCCTTATACTATACACAGTGATAAGCAGGATGTTCTAGTGATGATAATCAGTTCTCACCTCTCCGTGTTCTCTGTCTAGTGATAATCAGTTCTCACCTCTCCCGTGTTCTCTCCTGTCCTTATACTATATACAGTGATAAGCAGGATGTTCTAGTGATGATAATCAGTTCTCACCACTCCTGTGTTCTCTCCTGTCCTTATACTATATACAGTGATAAGCAGGATGTTCTATTGATGATAGATAATCAGTTCTCACCACTCCTATGTTCTCTCCTCTCCTTATACTATATACAGTGATAAGCAGGGTGTTCTAGTGATGATAGATAATCAGTTCTCACCTCTCCTGTGTTCTCTCCTGTCCTTATACTATATACAGTGATAAGCAGGGTGTTCTAGTGATGATAGATAATCAGTTCTCACCTCTCCTGTCCTTATACTATATACAGTGATAAGCAGGGTGTTCTAGTGATGATAGATAATCAGTTCTCACCTCTCCTGTGTTCTCTCATGTCCTTATACTATATACAGTGATAAGCAGGGTGTTGTAGTGATGATAGATAATCAGTTCTCACCTCTCCTGTGTTCTCTCCTGTCCTTATACTATATACAGTGATAAGCAGGGTGTTCTAGTGATGATAATCAGTCCTCACCTCTCCTGTGTTCTCTCCTGTCCTTATACTATATACAGTGATAAGCAGGATGTTCTAGTGATGATAGATAATCAGTCCTCACCTCCCCTGTGTTCTCTCCTGTCCTTATACTATATACAGTGATAAGCAGGGTGTTCTAGTGATGATAGATAATCAGTTCTCACCTCTCCTGTGTTCTCTCCTGTCCTTATACTATACACAGTGATAAGCAGGGTGTTCTAGTGATGATATATAATCAGTTCTCACCTCTCCTGTGTTCTCTCCTGTCCTTATACTATATACAGTGATAAGCAGGATGTTCTAGTGATGATAGATAATCAGTTCTCACCTCTCCTGTGTTCTCTCCTGTCCTTATACTATACACAGTGATAAGCAGGATGTTCTAGTGATGATAGATAATCAGTTCTCACCTCTCCTGTCCTTATACTATATACAGTGATAAGCAGGATGTTCTAGTGATGATAGATAATCAGTTCTCACCCCTCCTGTGCTCTCTTCTGTCCTTATACTATATACAGTGATAAGCAGGATGTTCTAGTGATGATAGATAATCAGTTCTCACAGTACAGCATGTATGTGCGCTGACACCGCCGTATATCCCATGTACACGCTCTGCCACCTCCTTACACCCCATTTGCTGTATGCGCGGCATGCTATGTGGCACTTTGCCCCACTGTCTGGGAGTCTCTGTCTTCACACCCCACACACTAGTTATGACACGGTGATTTATTGGAGGTGGGGATCACAGACATATTCATGTGGTATTCTGCAGAACCGGCAGCCATAAGGCACCATGAGAATCCACCCTGAGGCCTGTACTCACTCCTGACCCCGGCAACACCTGTTTGACAAAGTTCACTGCTCCCTACATAGCAGAGCGTGGCTTATCTGATGATCACTAACTAGAGGAATGTGTCCACGGATTATAGACCCCCTGACGTGGGATCAGACCGTTCATGTCCATACAGTACAAACTATAGTGTACACATACCGCCCCCCCCAAAAATGAGCGCATGTCGGGCACCGCCGAACACACACCATAAACAAACGCCGGACAACAAAGAACGCACACCATAAACACACGCCGGACAACACCGAATGCACACCATAAACAAACGCCGGACAACAAAGAACGCAACACCATAAACAAACGCCGGACAACACCGAACGCACACCATGAACACACAGTGGGCACCACCGAACGCACACCATGAACACAAACCGGGCACCGCCGAACGCACACCATGAACACACACTAGGCACCGCCGAACGCACACCATGAACACACACTGGGCACCGCCGAACGCACACCATGAACACAAACCGGGCACCGCCGAATGCACAACATGAACAAACGCCGGGCACCACCGAATGCACAACATGAACAAACGCCGGGCACCACCGAATGCACAACATGAACAAACGCCGGGCACCACCGAATGCACAACATGAACAAACGCCGGGCACCACCGAATGCACAACATGAACAAACACCGGGCACCGCCGAATGCACAACATGAACAAACACCGGGCACCGCCGAACGCACACCATGAACACAAACCGGGCAACGCCGAACGCACACCATCAACACACGCTGGGCACCTCCGAATGCACAACATGAACACACGCCGGGCACCACCGCTCCTGTTGGTTCAACAGTCTACTCAGCAGAAAACAACCACGGTACGGCTACGGGGACGCTGAAATACATATCCCTGACACCACAACCTGTCTCCACCAGATATATCCTGACACCAGGTCCTGTTTCCACCAGATATATCCTGACACCAGGTCCTGTTTCCACCAGATATATCCTGACACCAGGTCCTGCCTCCACCAGATATATCCTGACACCAGGTCCTGCCTCCACCAGATATATCCTGACACCAGGTCCTGTTTCCACCAGATATATCCTGACACCAGGTCCTGTTTCCACCAGATATATCCTGACACCACAACCTGTCTCCACCAGATATATCCTGACACCAGGTCCTGTCTCCACCAGATATATTCCTGACACCAGGTTCCTGCCTCCACCAGATATATTCCTGACACCAGGTCCTGCCTCCACCACATATATCCTGACACCAGGTCCTGCTTCCACCACATATATCCTGACACTAGGTCCTGCCTCCACCAGATATATCCTGACACCAGGTCCTGCCTCCACCACATATATCCTGACACCAGGTCCTGCTTCCACCAGATATATCCTGACACCAGGTCCTGCCTCCACCAGATATATCCTGGGTTCCTGACACCAGGTCCTGTTTCCACCAGATATATCCTGACACCAGGTCCTGCCTCCACCAGATATATCCTGACACCAGGTCCTGCCTCCACCAGATATATCCTGACACCAGGTCCTGTTTCCACCAGATATATCCTGACACCAGGTCCTGTTTCCACCAGATATATCCTGGCCACCAGGTCCTGCCTCCACCAGATATATCCTGACACCAGGTCCTGGCCTCCACCAGATATATTCCTGACACCAGGTCCTGTTTCCACCAGATATATCCTGACACCAGGTCCTGTTTCCACCAGATATATCCTGACACCACAACCTGTCTCCACCAGATATATCCTGACACTAGGTCCTGCCTCCACCAGATATATCCTGACACTAGGTCCTGCCTCCACCAGATATATCCTGACACCCAGGTCCCTGCCTCCACCACATATATCCTGACACCAGGTCCTGCTTCCACCACATATATTCCTGACACTAGGTCCTGCCTCACCAGATATATCCTGACACCAGGTCCTGCCTCCACCACATATATCCTGACACCAGGTCCTGCTTCCACCAGATATATCCTGACACCAGGTCCTGCCTCCACCAGATATATCCTGACACCAGGTCCTGTTTCCACCAGATATATCCTGACACCAGGTCCTGCCTCCACCAGATATATCCTGACACCAGGTCCTGCCTCCACCAGATATATCCTGACACCAGGTCCTGTTTCCACCAGATATATCCTGACACCAGGTCCTGCCTCCACCAGATATATCCTGACACCAGGTCCTGTTTCCACCAGATATATCCTGACACCAGCCAGGTCCTGCCTCCACCAGATATATCTGACACCAGGTCCTGCCTCCACAGATATATCCTGACACCAGGTCCTGCCTCCACCAGATATATCCTGACACTAGGTCCTGCCTCCACCAGATATATCCTGACACCACCATGCTCCACCAGATATATCCTGACACTAGGTCCTGCCTCCACCAGATATATCCTGACACCAGGTCCTGCCTCCACCAGATATATCCTGACACCTAGGTCCTGCCTCACCAGATATATCCTGACACCAGGTCCTGCTTCCACCAGATATATCCTGACACCAGGTCCTGCCTCCACCAGATATATCCTTGACACCAGGTCCTGCCTCCACCAGATATATCCTGACACCAGGTCCTGCCTCCACCAGATATATCCTGACACCAGGTCCTGCCTCCACCAGATATATCCTGACACCAGGTCCTGCTCCACCAGATATATCCCTGACACCAGTCCTGTTTCCACCAGATTATATCCTGACACCAGGTCCTGCCCCACCAGATATATCCTCCTGACACCAGGTCTGCCTCCACCAGATATATCCTGACACCAGGTTTGCCTCACCAGATATATCCTGACACCAGGTCCTGCCTGACACCTCCAGCCTCCACCAGATATATCCTGACACCAGGTCCTGCCTCCACCAGATATATCCTGACACCAGGTCCTGCCTCCACCAGATATATTCTGACACCAGGTCCTGCCTCCACCAGATATATCCTGACACCAGGTCCTGCCTCCACCAGATATATCCTGACACCAGGTCCTGTTTCCACTCCGCCCGTAGATAGCTGATGATATGTATGGGAGCTGAGCTGCACCTCTCTAATGTTTTAACATAAAACAAGGCTGGGTAATTCCAGGGTGCGACATTACAGCACTGATGTCTCATCTAAGGAAAGATGTAGCTCTGACAAAATCTCTCCAAAACTCTCTGTGTCACCTATCTGTAACTCTCTAGCTCCTATCCTGCTCTCCTCTCTGAAATCCTCTGTGCTGCTGGAACCCTGTCTCCACTATGACCTCACCCTGTAGACCTCAACTCCTCTCCTGAGGATTATGCTGCTCTGAAACCCTGCTCCTTCCACTATGTAACTCTCACCCTGTGACTCAACAGGATTAGCACACTCCTCCCCTGAAATCCTCTGTGCTGCTGGGGACCCTGCTCCCTCCACATGATCAGCACACTCCTCTCCTGAAATCCTCTGTGCTGCTGGGAGGACCCTGCTCCTTCCAGTATGTAACTCTCACCCTGTAACCACCTATAAGATTAGTGCTCTCCTCTCCTAAAATCCTCTGTGCTGCTGGGGACCCTGCTCCTTCCACTATGTAACTCTCAGCCTGTGACCTCCACAAGATCAGCACACTCCCCTCCTGAAATCCTCTGTGCTGCTGGGAGGACCCTGCTCCTTCCACTATGTAACTCTCACCCTGTGACTCTTCTCCTGAAATCTTCTGTGCTGCTGGAACCCTGCTCCTTCCACTATGTAACTCTCACCTGTGACCTCCACAGGATCAGCGCACTCCTCTCCTGAAATCCTCTGTGCTGCTGTGAGGACCCTGCTCCTTCCACTATGTAACCCTCACCCTGTGACTCCTCCCCTGAAATCCTCTGTGCTGCTGGGACCCTGCTCCCTCCACATGATCAGCACACTCCTCTCCTGAAATCCTCTGTGCTGCTGGAAGAAACCCTGCTTTTTCCACTATGTAACTCTCACCCTGTGACCTCCTCTCCTGAAATCCTCTGCGCTGCTGTTGAGGACCCTGCTCCTTCCACTATGTAACTCTCACCCTGTGACCTCCCACAAGATCAGCACACTCCTTCCCTGAAATCCTCTGTGCTGCTGGTACCCTGCTTCTTCCACTATGTAACTCTCATCCTGTGACCTCCACAGATCAGCACACTCCTCTCCTGAAATCCTCTGTGCTGCTGGTACCCTGCTCCTTCCAGTATGTAACTCTCACCCTGTGACCACCTATAAGATTAGTGCTCTCCTCTCCTGAAATCCTCTGTGCTGCTGAGGACCCTGCTCCTTCCACTATGTAACTCTCAGCCTTGACCTCCATAAGATAAGCGCACTCCTCTCCTGAAATCCTCTGTGCTGCTGGGAGGACCCTGCTCTTCCACTATGTAACTGTCATCATGTGACCTCCACAAGATCAGCACACTCCCCTCCTAAAATCCTCTGTGCTGCTGGGAGGACCCTGCTCCTTCCACTATGTAACTGTCACCCTGTGACTCTTCTCCTGAATCCTCTGTGCTGCTGGAGACCCTGCTCCCTCCACAAGATCATCACACTCTTCTCCTGAAATCCTCTGTGCTGCTGGAAGAACCCTGCTTCTTCCACTATGTAACTCTCACCCTGTGACCTCCTCTCCTGAAATCCTCTGCGCTGCTGTGAGGACCCTGCTCCTTCTACTATGTAACTCTCACCCTGTGACCTCCCACAAGATCAGCACACTCCTTCCCTGAAATCCTCTGTGCTGCTGGGAGGATCCTGCTCCATCCATTATGTAACTCTCACCCTGTGACCTCCCACAAGATGAGCAAACTCCTTCCCTGAAATCCTCTGTGCTGCTGGGACCCTGCATGTGGACACAGTCAGGACAGAGTGGCTGTGTCGCCTCTCCAGCAGCTGCTTCCTGTGCCCAGAGGATTATGGGAGCTCTGCACTCGCCGCTCCTGGTTATTTATTGCTCCAATGCATTAAATATAAAAGGTGAAGAAGACGATGTGTCCACAGCTGCAGAGCAGAGCCATGTGTCTCCATAGTTACCGGCTACAAACAACAAGCACTAGGACCCTGCGGCCACACTGCTCCCCTGGCAGCTGAGGGGTTAACCTCTGGACCCACCTACACAGCAGAGCTTCTGGTACAGGTGACTCTTCCTCTCCGGCTCCGAATTCCCATCCAGCCAATCAGAGCGCTCCAGAAGCATCTCCCTCTTAAAGGTGTAGTACCAGGTGGAGGAGGCAGGACGCTTGACAGAGTCTGCCATGCCACGCTTCACCCGGGGGGCCCCTGTGCAGAGGGCCCGGTAATAAGAGGAGGAGAGGGTGATCCTGCAGAGAGCTGCACCGTATGTTGTGTACAGCGCTCCGCTCCTCCCCCACTCACTGTGGAAACACGTCCACGCCCATCACAGGCCGAGCCCACAGTGTGCCGCCCACCACGAGGACACCAAAGGCTGCTCCAACTGCCACCGCCGCCTCAGTGCGATACTCTGCACCCCAACATCACTGCCTCCTGTGCGATACTCTGCACCCCAATCACCCATGTATACTCTGCACCCAACATCTCCTGTGCGATACTCTGCACCCCAACATCACCGCCTCCTGTGCGATACTCTGTCACATCGATACTTGCCTCCTGTGCGATACTCTGCACCCCAACATCACCGCCTCATGTGCGATACTCTGCACCCCAACATCACTGCCTCCTGTGCGATACTCTGCACCCCAACATCACCGCCTCCTGTGCGATACTCTGCACCCCAACATCACCGCCTCATGTGTACAGTTACATTGTAACAAACCCTCAGACAGATTCCCAGCCTCTGCACAGACATTAGAATGTCTCCATTCACTGACAGCATGCAGAGATGCTGAAATGGTGAGGGAAGCACAAGTCTTTCCGCTCTTCACTGTGCAAAACTGGAAAATCTTGAATTTATTGGGATTTCAGCCAATTCTGTGACGTGTGAATGTTTCCTCAACAAATGTGTCGGTCACAAGTGAGCAAGAGGAGACGGCGGCAAAGACGGAGCCGAGCGAAGTGATAGAGTGCAAGCTCTGCAGACACCAGAGCGGGGCACGAAACCATGGCAACAACCGCACTAACAGCCCGAGGATAGATACAGCTATACTGGGGTGACACAGCACCGGGGGTGACACAGCTACTGGGGTGACACTAGCACCGGGGTGACACAGCTACACCGGGGGTGACACAGCTATATACACCGGGGGTGACACAGCTACACTGGGGGTGACACAGCCATATACGGGGTGCTACACCGGGGGGAACAGCTACCGGGGTGACACACAGCTATACTGGGGGTGACACAGCTATACTGGGGGTGACACAGCTACACGGGGGGGACAGTACCGGGGGTGACACAGCGGGGGTGACACAGTACACCGGGGGTGACACAGTACACGACACAGCTACACCGGGGGTGACACAGCTATACTGGGGTGACACAGACCGGGGTGACACCGGGGGTGACACAGCTATACGGGGGTGACACGCTATACTGGGGGTGACACAGCTACAACCGGTGACTCGCTATACCGGGGGTGACACAGCTATACGGGGTGACACAGCTACACCGGGGGGTGACACGCTATACCGGGGGGGACCAGCGTACACCGGTGACACAGCTACCTGGGGGGGACACAGCACAGCCAGCTATATACTGGGGTGACACAGCTATACACTATACCACACAGCTATACTGGGGGTGACACGGCACACCGGGGTGACCGAGCTAACCGGGGTGACACAGCGTACCCGGGGGGACACAGCTACCGGGGGACAGCTTACGGGGTGACACAGCTATACTGGGGGTGACAGCTAGCGGGTGACAACCATGACACAGACACAGCTACACGGGGGTGGGGGGTAGCTATACTGGGGGTGACACAGCTATACTGGGTGCTACACGGCTACACCGGGGGTGCACAGCTATACCGGGGGTGACACAGCTACACCGGGGTGACACAGCTACACCGGGGGTGACCAGCTACATGACACGTCTATACTTGGGGTGACACAGCTATACTGGGCATTACACAGTCTACATCAGCTCTGCATTCTTGTCCAGTGACCCCGCCTGACACCTGCACAGCAGTAGTTAGGTTACCATGGCAGCTATGGACAGGACTGGAAGGGGCCCCGGGCCATGACCTGTCCACACAAAGGGGCCATTGCTTTGGTGCCCCATACATGAGGGGACAGTCTGTCCACATTCCAGCACAGGTCTCTCCACATTCCTGGTCTGTCCAGCACATGTGCGGCCCCTGCCCCCGAGACCTCCCCGGGGTTATGGATGGAAGGACTCTGCCACCACCTGCCGGACAAAGCCGGACCCTGAACTGAAAGCCGTCCACCCAATGAAGAAGACATCTGGTGGACAGACTAAAATCCATGTATCTGCCGAACACAACCAGTGCCCCGTCCCGGCCCCTCGGGCACGCCCTTTCCACGCGGCGCCGTCTACGTCTTCTACTCCGCGGTTTTCAACGTCGTCTTACTTTTTCCAGTTGTTTCAGAAAATTAAAAGCAGCCGTTCACAAAGATGGAAAATTCCAAAAATAACGAGAGGTCGAGAAAGGAAACGACCAGGATGAATCACCCGGGTATTAGTGGGAAAGACGACTGTAACGTGGACGTAGCCAAGACTGGGCGGGGGGGGGGGGGGTGTCCAAAATCTCAGCCAGTCAATGTCAATGGCCAAAAACACCAGAAGCTGCCGGATCGCGCACTGAGACTCCCTGTCACCCACATAATATCTGCTGACTTATGATGGGGTCCGTCAGGATGGAGTCCACCAGACCCTGCTGACTCATGATGGGGTCCGTCAGGATGGAGTCCACCAGACCCTGCTGACTGATGGGGTCCGTCAGGATGGAGTCCACCAGACCCTGCTGACTCATGATGAGGTCCGTCAGGGTGGAGTCCACCAGACCCTGCTGACTCATGATGGGGTCCGTCAGGATGGAGTCCACAACCCTGCTGACTTATGATGAGGTCCGTCAGGTGGAGTCCACCAGACCCTGCTGAACTTCATGATGGGGTCCGTCAGGATGGAGAGTCCACCAGACCCTGCTGACTTATGATGAGGTCCGTCAGGATGGAGTCCACCAGACCCTGCTGACTTATGATGAGGTCCGTCAGATGAGTCCACCAAGACCCTGTGACTTTGATGAGGTCCGTAGGATGGAGTCCACCAGACCCTGCTGACTTATGATGAGGTCCGTCAGGATGGAGTCCACCAGACCCTGCTGACTTATGATGGGTCCGTCAGGATGGAGTCCACCAGACCCTGCTGACTTTGATGAGGTCCGTCAGGATGGAGTCAGACCTGCTGACTTATGATGAGGTCAGTCAGGATGGAGTCCACCAGACCCTGCTGACTTATGATGAGGTCCGTCAGGATGGAGTCCACCAGACCTGCTGACTCATGATGGGGTCCGTCAGGATGGAGTCCACCAGACCCTGCTGACTATGATGGGGGTCCGTCAGGATGGAGTCCACCAGACCTGCTGACTATGATGAGGTCCGTCAGGGTGGAGTCCACCAGACCCTGCTGACTCATGATGGGGGTCCGTCAGGATGGAGTCCACCATGACCCTGCTGACTTATGACGGAGGTCCGTCAGGGTGGAGTCCACCAGACCTGCTGACTTATGATGGGGTCCGTCAGGATGAGTCCACCAGACCCTGCTGACTTTGATGATGGGTCCGTCAGGATGGAGTCACCAGACCCTGCTGACTCATGAGGAGGCAGGATGAGTCCACCAGACCTCTGATATGGATGGAGTCCATGATGCTGATAAGGATCAGTCAGGATGGATGGAGTCCACCAGACCCTGCTGACTTATGATGACCCTGTAGTCAGGATGGAGTCCACCAGACCCTGCTGCTTGATGGGGTGTCCAGGATGGAACGTCAGGATGAATGACCAGGTCGTCAGGATGGAGTCCACCAGACCCTGCTGACTCATGATGGGGTCCGTCAGGATGGAGTCCACCAGACCCTGCTGACTTATGATGGGGTCCGTCAGGATGGAGTCCACCAGACCCTGCTGACTCATGATGGGGTCCGTCAGGATGGAGTCCACCAGACCCTGCTGACACACGTAGCGGCGCTATCCTGCTCCACGATGGAGGTGGAGCTGTATAGTACGGGGCACTCTTTAACCCTTTACTGCACAGATTCGGGGACCTCTGCCTATGATTTTCCACATGTTTTGCCAGTGCAGCTGCTCCGCAGGGTGGAGTCCCTTCCTGTGTGCGGTTGGAGATGAGTAAGATGAGAGGAACGTGTCTGCCCGTCAATTAGTAATTGTTCCCACCGAAAGCAGCACACGTGAGGGCGGCACAGAGTGACCGCTACCCCCGGCACTTACCAGAACCTTGAGGTCCACTGCACAGTACCACTCCTCCTGTATACACACTGCACAGCACCACTCCTCCTGTATACATACTGCACAGTACCACTCCTCCTGTATACACACTGCACAGTACCACTCCTCCTGTATACACACTGCACAGCACCACTCCTCCTGTATACATACTGCACAGTACCACTCCTCCTGTATACACACTGCACAGTACCACTCCTCCTGTATATACACTGCACAGCACCACTCCTCCTGTGTATATACACAGACACTGCACAGTACCACTCCTCCTGTATACACAGACACTGCACAGTACCACTCCTCCTGTATACACACTGCACAGTACCACTCCTCCTGTATACACAGTGCACAGTACCACTCCTCCTGTATTACACACTGCACAGTACCACTCCTCCTGTTTATTACACTGCACAGTACCACTCCTCCTGTATATACAGACACTGCACAGTACCACTTCTCCTGTATACACACTGCACAGTACCACTTCTCCTGTATATACAGACACTGCACAGTACCACTCCTCCTGTATATACAGACACTGCACAGTACCACTCCTCCTGTATATACACTGCACAGTACCACTCCTCCTGTATATACACACTGCACAGTACCACTCCTCCTGTATATACAGACACTGCACAGTACCACTCCTCCTGTATACACAGTGCACAGTACCACTCCTCCTGTATATCACTGCACAGCTACCCACTCTCCTGTATACACACAGTGCACAGTACCACTCCTCCTGTATATACACTGCACCAGTACCACTCCTCCTGTATATACAGACACTGCACAGTACCACTTCTCCTGTATATACAGACACTGCACAGTACCACTTCTCCTGTATACAGACACTGCACAGTACCACTTCTCCTGTATATATAGACACTGCACAGTACCACTTCTCCTGTATACACACTGCACAGTACCACTTCTCCTGTATATACAGACACTGCACAGTACCACTTCTCCTGTATACACACTGCACAGTACCACTCTCTGTATATATATACAGTCACTGCACAGTACCATCTCCTGTATACCCAGTACCACTTCTCCTGTATACATACACTGCACAGTACCGACTCCTCCTGTATACACACTGCACAGTACCACTCCTCCTGTATACACACTGCACAGTACACTCCTCCTGTATACACACTGCACAGTACCACTCCCTCCTGTATCACACTGCACAGTACCACTTCTCCTGTATACACACTGCACAGTACCACTCCTCCTGTATACACACTGCACAGTACCATCTCCTGTATACACACTGCAAAACCACTCCTCCTGTATACACACTGCACAGTACCACTCCTCCTGTATACACTGCACAGTTACCATAACACACTGCACAGTACCACTCCTCCTGTATACACACTGCACAGTACCACTCCTCCTGTATACACACTGCACAGTACCACTTCTCCTGTATACACACTGCACAGTACCACTTCTCCTGTATATACAGACACTGCACAGTACCACTCCTCCTGTATACACACTGCACAGTACCACTTCTCCTGTATACACACTGCACAGTACCACTCCTCCTGTATACACACTGCACAGTACCACAGTGGATGGGATGGATTTGGGGGGTGACTCCTGCGTCTTCTGGCATGTACAGAGTTAATAACCTCCCACACCGATCCCGGCACGGAGCCCCCTCCTCCCCACATCTCAGAATGAGGGGGGAACACAAAGGAATCTGCAATGTAGAAGTGCACAGAGAAAGTCCTGTCCCCGAAAACAGAGGGGACGCCCCCGGACTGTGGCGCCTCAGCGTCTCCACACACAATGTGACGACACAGCAGAGCCGACACTGTAATACAGGAACAGACGCAGCTAGTGCCCCCCAAAATACACACCTGGGACATCACACTATGTCACCCCCCCCAGAGTCCAGCGATCGTCAGCTCCTGCGCACAGCGTTATACCGACAAATACTGTGTACGTTATATTACTGACTGTCTCCTCCCGTATATTACTGTCTCCTCTTGTACATTATATTACTGACTGTCTCCTCCCGTATATTACTGTCTCCTCTTGTACATTATATTACTGACTGTCTCCTCCCTTATATTACTGACTGTCTCCTCCAGTATATGACCGACTGTCTCCTTTCGTACATTATATTACTGACTGTTTCCTCCCATATATTATATTACTGACTGTCTCCTCCCTTACATTACATTACTGACTGTCTCCTTTGGTATATTACTGTCTACTTCCATATGTTACTGTCTCCTCCCGTATATTACTGACTGTCTCCTCTCGTACATTATATTACTGACTGTCTCCTCCAGTATATTACTGACTGTCTCCTGTCATACATTACATTACTGTCTCCTCTCGTACATTATATTACTGACTGTCTCCCCTTTCGTACATTACATTACTGACTGTCTCCTGTCATACATTACATTACTGTCTCCTCTCGTACATTACTGACTGTCTCCTCCAGTATATTACTGTCTCCCCTTTCGTACATTACATTACTGACTGTCTCCTCTCATACATTACTTACTGACTGTCTCCTCTCGTACATTACTGACTGTCTCCTCTCGTACATTACATTACTGACTGTCTCCTCTCGTACATTACATTACTGACTGTCTCCCCCCGTACGTTGCACTCCTGGTCATAGTCTGGACGCCCCCGGCAGCTGTGTACGGTGATGACTGTCACTTTGTTGGTTAAGCACAATCTCCATAGAGACGAAGAAAACCACAGGGAGATCACAGCGGGCGCCCCCAACCGCCGGCGCCGCTCCGGGGCTTCCCCTCCTCTGGGTGTTTAGTGTTACCCGGGAAACAACACAACGAACACATCACACGGAGGCGGTGGGATCTGTGACACACGTGGAGCTTCACACACCGACACCGTAGATTATAAGGCTATTACCGGTCTCTTCATACACCGACGCCGTAGATTATAAGACTATTACCGGTCTCTTCATACACCGACACCGTAGATTATAAGACTATTACCGGTCTCTTCATACACCGACGCCGTAGATTATAAGACTATTACCGGCCTTTTCATACACCGACACCGTAGATTATAAGACTATTACCGGTCTCTTCATACACCGACGCCGTAGATTATAAGACTATTACCGGCCTTTTCATACACCGACGCCGTAGATTATAAGACATTACCGCCTCTTCATACACCGACGCCGTAGATTATAAGACTATTACCGGCCTCTTCATACACCGACGCCGTAGATTATAAGACTATTACCGGCTTCTTCATACACGACGCCGTAGATTATAGACTATTACCGACCTCTTCATACACACGACGCCGTGATTATAAGACTATTACCTGCCTCTTCATACACCGACGCCGTAGATTATAAGACTATTACCGGCCTCTTCATACACCGACGCCGTAGATTATAAGACTATTACCGCCTCTTCATACACCGACCCGTAGATTATTAAACTATTACTGGCTCTTCATACACGACGCCGTAGATTATAAGACTATTACCGACCTCTTTCATACACCGATGCCGTTAGATTAAAGACTATTACCGGCCTCTTCATACACCGACGCCGTAGATTATAAGGCTATTACCGGTCTCTTCATACACCGACGCCGTAGATTATAAGGCTTTACCGGTCTCTTCATACACCGACGCGTAGATATTATAAGATATTACGGCTCATCTCATACACCGACGCCGTAGATTATAAGACTATTACCGGGCCTCTTCATACACCGACGCCGTAGATTATAAGACTATTACCGGCCTCTTCATACACCGACGCCGTAGATTATAAGGCTATTACCGGCCTCTTCATACACCGACGCCGTAGATTATAAGGCTATTACCGGTCTCTTCATACACCGACGCCGTAGATTATAAGACTATTACCGGCCTCTTCATACACCGACGCCGTAGATTATAAGGCTATTACCGGCCTCTTCATACACCGACGCCGTAGATTATAAGGCTATTACCGGCCTCTTCATACACCGACGCCGTAGATTATAAGGCTATTACCGGCCTCTCATACAGACAGTAATAAAGCGCCAATGATCAATATGGCGGACGACGCGGAGCAGTACGTTGGTGATTTTCCTGGCGGCTCGGCCGATGTTTGCAGTAATTATCGCCATTATAAAGCTAATTTCTGGGTGAGGGTCGCCCCCCGGGCACAGCGCTGGCAGCGGCGCCACACATCACATCAACCTCCTAAAAGCCGCAGCTCGGGCCGGGAATTCTGGGAATCTGATGGGGGCGGGGCAGACGTTTCTGCTGATACATTGTAGCAATAAAAACTCCTTATCAGTAGCAGCTGGACGAAAAAGCTGCCAAAACCGGCGCCCGGGGGCAGCCTCTTCCTGTAAATGGCGGCAGCGCCAAAATTAACCCTTCACTGACAGCAGCAGATGCAGAACATGGACGGCTGGTTATAACCACGGAAAAAGAGACACCGGCAGAGTGGAGGCCGGGGAGGATGATGAGAGTCCGCAGCGGACGGGGGGGGTAACCGCCGAAACAATCAGGAAATATCCCCGAGACACCGCGCCCCACAAATGTCTCATGTCTACCATACTCCTACCGCGCCGACACAGAGCCATGTGCATGCAGCAGAGTGGAGTCAGCGCAGGAATGTAGACCTGACACAGGTAAGTGCTGAGCGGACAGGTTCACAGTACAAACAGAGGCCGGTGTATGAATGTAACGTGAGGCCGAAGGACGGTGTATGAATGTAACGTGAGGCCGGAGGACGGTGTATGAATGTAATGTGAGGCCGGTGTATGAATGTAATGTGAGGCCGGAGGCCGGTGTATGAATGTAATGTGAGGCCGGTGTTATGAATGTAAGTGAGGCCGGAGCGGTGTATGAATGTAACGTGAGGCCGGTGTATGAATGTAACGTGAGGCCGGAGGACGGTGTATGAATGTAATGTGAGGACAGAGGACGGTGTATGAATGTAACGTGAGGCCGGAGGCCGGTGTAATGAATGTAATGTGAGGCCGGAGGACGGTGTATGAATGTAATGTGAGGCCGGAGGACGGTATGGAGACGGTGTATGGAATGTAAATGGAGGCCGGAGGACGGTGTATGAATGTAATGTGAGGCCGGAGGACGGTGTATGAATGTAATGTGAGGCCGGACGGTTAACAATGAATGTAATATGAGGCCGGAGGCCGGTGTATGAATGTAATGTGAGGCCGGTGTTATGAATGTAATGTGAGGCCGGAGGACGGTGTATGACTGTAATGTATGACTGTAATGTGAGGCCGGTGTATGATGTAATGTGAGGGCCGGTGTATGAATGTAATGTTGAGGCCGGAGGCGGTGTATGACTGTAATGTGAGGCCGGAGTGACGGTGTATGCTGTAATGTGAGGCCGGTGTATGACTGTAACGTGAGGCCCGGAGGACGGTGTATGAATGTAATGGAGGCCGGACCGGTGTATGAATGTAATGTGAGGCCGGAGGCCGGTGTATGAATGTAATGTGAGGCCGGAGGCCGGTGTATGAATGTAATGTGAGGCCGGAGGCCGGTGTAAATGAATGTAATGTGAGGCCGGAGGACGGTGTATGACTGTAATGTGAGACGGAGGACGGTGTATGAATGTAATGTGAGGCCGGTATGAATGTAATTGGACGGTGTATAATGTATGTGAGGCCGGAGGACGGTGTATGAATGTAATGTGAGGCCGGAGGCCGGTGTATGAATGTAATGTGAGGCCAGAGGACGGTGTATGAATGTAATGTGAGGCCGGAGGACGGTGTAATGAATGTGTATGTGAGGCCGGAGGACGGTGTATGAATGTAATGTGGAGGCCGGAGGCCGGTGTATGAATGTAATGTGAGGCCGGTGTATGAATGTAATGTGAGGCCGGAGGCCGGTGTATGAATGTAATGTGAGGCCCGGAGGACGGTGTATGAATGTAATGTGAGGCCGGAGGCCAGTGTATGAATGTAATGTGAGGCGGAGGCGTGTATGAATGTAATGTGAGGCCGGAGGCCGGTGTATGAATGTAATGTGAGGCCGGAGGCCGGTGTAATGAATGTAATGTGAGGCCGGAGGACGTGTATGAATGTAATGTGTGCGTGAGGCCGAAGGACGGTGTAATGAATGTAATGTGAGGCCGGAGGACGGTGTATGAATGTAATGTGAGGCCGGAGGACGGTGTATGAATGTAATGTGAGGCCGGCAGGACGGTTTATGAATGTAATGTGAGGCCGGAGGACGGTGTATGATGTAATGTGAGGCCGGAGGACGGTGTATGAATGTAATATGAGGCCGGAGGACGGTGTATGAATGTAATGTGAGGCCGGGTATGAATTAATGTGAGGCCGGAGGACGGTGTATGAATGTAATGTGAGGCCGGAGGCCGGTGTTATGAAATGTAATGTGAGGCCGGAGGCCGGTGTATGATGTAATGTTGAGGCCGGAGGCGGGTATGAATGTAATGTGAGGCGGAATGGGTGTATGAGGCCGGTGTATGAATGTAATGTGAGGCCGGTGATGTGTAATGTGAGGCCGGAGGCCGGTATATGAATGTAATGTGAGGCCGGAGGCGGGTATGAATGTAATGTGAGGCCGGGGACGGTGTATGACTGTAATGTGAGGCCGGAGGACGGTGTATGAATGTAATGTGAGGCCGGTGTATGAATGTAATGTGAGGCCGGAGGACGGTGTATGAATGTAATGTGAGGCGGAGACGGTGATGTATGAATGTAATGTGAGGGCGGAGGCCGGTGTATGAATGTAATGTGAGGCCAGAGGACGGTGTATGAATGTAATGTGAGGCCGGAGGACGGTGTATGAATGTAATGTGAGGACGGAGGACGGTGGACGGTGTATGAATGTAATGTGAGGCCGGAGGACGGTGTATGAATGTTAATGTGAGGCCGAGGACGGTGTATGAATATAATGTGAGGCCGAGGAGGAGGTGTATGAATGTAATGTGAGGACGGAGGACGGTGTATGAATTATAATGTGAGGCCGGAGGACGGTGTATGAATGTAATGTGAGGCGGAGGACGGTGTATGAATGTAATGTGAGGCCGGGAGGACGGTGTATGAATTGTAATGTGAGGCCGGAGGACGGTGTATGAATGTAATGTGAGGCCGGAGGACGGTGTATGAATGTAATGTGAGGCCGGAGGACGGTGTATGGAATGTAATGATGTATGAATGTAATGTGAGGCCGGAGGACGGTGTATGAATGTAACGTGAGGCCGAGGACCGGTGTATGAAATGTGAGGCCGGAGGACGGTGTATGAATGTAATGTGAGGCCGGAGGCCGGTGTATGAATGTAACGTGAGGCCGGAGGACGGTGTTATGAATGTAATGTGAGGACGGTGTATGACTGTAATGTGAGGCAGGACGTGTGAATGTAATGTGAGGCCGGAGGATGTATGAGGCCGGAGGACGGTGTAATAATGTGAGGCGAGGACGGTGTATGTGACGTGTAGAACTGTATGAATGTAATGTGAGGCCGGAGGACGGTGTATGAATGTAATGTGAGGCCGTGGAGGACGGTGTATGAATGTAATGTGAGGCGGAGGACGGTGGTGAATGAGGGTGTATGTGAATGGGCCGGAGGACGGTGTATGAATGTAACGAGGCGGAGGACGGTGTAGTGTATGAATGTAACGTGAGGCCGGAGGCCGGTGTATGAATGTAATGTGAGGCCGGAGGACGGTGTATGAATGTAATGTGAGGCCGGAGGACGGTGTATGAATGTAATGTGAGGCCGGAGGACGGTGTATGAATGTAATGTGAGGCGGAGGACGGTGTATGAATGTAATGTGAGGCCGGTGTATGAATGTAATGTGAGGCCGGAGGACGGTGTATGAATGTAATGTGAGGCCGGTGTATGAATGTAATGTGAGGACGGAGGCCGGTGATGGAGGACGGTGTATGAATGTAATGTGAGGCCGGACTGTAATGAGGCGGGGTGATGAATGTAATGTGAGCCGGAGGACGGTGTATGAATGTAATGTGAGGCCGGAGGATGGTGTATGAATGTAATGTGAGGCCGGAGGACGGTGTATGAATGTAATGTGAGGCCGGAGGACGGTGTATGAATGTAACGTGAGGCCGGAGACTGTATGATGTATGAATAAGGCCGGAGGACGGTGTATGAATGTTAAATGTGAGGCCGGAGGACGGTGTATGATGTAATGTGAGGCCGCGAGGACGGTGTATGATGTAATGTGAGGCGGAGGACGGTGTATGAATGTAATGTGAGGCCGGAGGACGGGGAACTGTAATGGAGGCCGGAGGCGGTGGTGTGTGATGTATGAATGTAATGTGAGGCCGGAGGACGGTGTATGACGGTGTATGACTGTAATGTGGGCTGGAGGAACGGTGTATGAATGTTAATGTGAGGCCGAGGACGGTGTATGACTGAACGGTGTGAATGTAATGTGAGGCCGGAGGACGGTGTATGACTGTAATGTGAGGCCGGAGGACGGTGTATGACTGTAATGTGAGGCTGGAGGACGGTGTAATGAATGTGAAGTAATGTGAGGCCGGAGGACGGTGTATGAATGTAATGTGAGGCCGGAGGACGGTGTATGACTGTAATGTGAGGCTGAGGAGGACGGGTGTATGAATGTAATGTGAGGCCGGAGGACGGTGTATGATGTAATGTGAGGCGGAGGAGTAATGCCGGAGGACGGTGTATGAATGTAATGTGAGGCCGGAGGATGGTGTATGAATGTAATGTGAGGCTGGAGGACGGTGTATGAAATGTAATGTGAGGCCGGAGGGGACGGTGTATGAATGTAATGTGAGGCCGGAGGACGGTGTATGAATGTAATGTGAGGCGTGTATGAAGGAGGACGGTGTATGAATGTAATGGACGGCAGAGGACGGAGGACGGTGTATGAATGTAATGTGAGGCCGGAGGACGGTGTATGAATGTAATGTGAGGCCGGAGGACGGTGTATGAATGTAATGTGAGGCGGAGGACGGGTGTATGGTAACGTGAGCCGGAGGACGGTGTATGAATGTAATGTGAGGCCGGAGGACGGTGTATGAATGTAATGTGAGGCGGAGGAATGAATGTAATGTGAGGCCGGAGGACGGTGTATGAATTGTAATGTGAGGCCGGAGGACGGTGTATGAATGTAATGTTGTATGAATGTAATGTGAGGCCGGAGGGGTGGATGGTGTATGAACTGTAATGTGAGGCCGGAGGACGGTGTTATGAATGTAATGTGAGGCCGGAGGACGGTGTATGAATGTAATGTGAGAGGCGAGGACGGTGTATGAATGTAATTGTGAGGCCGGAGGACGGTGTATGACTGTAAGTGGAAAGGGTGGAGGACGGTGTATGAATGTAATGTGAGGGCCGGAGGCGGTGTATGACTGGGACGGTGTTATGAATGTCGGAGGACGGTGTATGAATGTAATGTGAGGCCGGAGGACGGTGTATGACTGTAATGTGAGGCCGGAATGTGTGTGAGGATGGTGTAATGTGAATGTAATGTGAGGCCGGAGACGGTTGTATGAATTGTAATGTGAGGCCGGAGGCGGTGTATGAATGTAATGTGAGGGCCGGAGGACGGGTATGACTGTAATGTGAGGCCCGGAGGCCGGTGTATGAATGTAATGTGTGACGGCCGTGAGGACGGTGTATGAATGTAATGTGAGGCCGAGAATGTAATGGTGTATGAATGTAATGTGAGGCCGGAGGACGGTGTATGAATGTAAATGTGAGGCCGGAGGACGGTGTATGAATGTAATGTGAGGCGGGGACGGGTGTATGGATGTAATGTGAGGCCGGAGGACGGTGTATGAATTAATTGAGGCGGAGGCCGGTGTATGAATGTAATGTGAGGCCGGAGGACGGTGTATGAATGTAACGTGAGGCCGGAGGACGGTGTGAATGTAACGTGAGGCCGGCGGACGGTGTATGAATGTAATGTGAGGCCAGAGGCCGTGTGTAATGTGAACGGTGTATAATGTAATGTGAGGCCGGAGGACGGTGTATGAATGTAACGTGAGGCCGGAGGACGGTGATGAATGTAATGTGAGCCGGAGGCCGGTGTATGAATGTAATGTGAGGCCGAGGACGGTGTATGAATGTTAATGTGAGGCCGGAGGACGGTGTATGAATGTAATGTGAGGCCGGAGGCCCTGTGTTAGAATGTAATGTGAGGCGGAGGACGGTGTATGAATGTAATGTGAGGCCGGAGGCGGTGTATGGAATGTAATGTGAGGCCAGAGGCCGGTGTATAATGTAATGTGAGGCCGAGGACGGTGTATGAATGTAATGTGAGGCCGGAGGACGGAATGTAATGAGTATGAATGTAATGTGAGGCCGGAGGCCGGTGTATGAATGTAATGTGAGGCCGGAGGACGGTTGTATGAATGTAATGTGAGGCCGGAGGACGGTGTATGAATGTAACGTGAGGCCGGGAGGACGGAGTATGAATGTAATGTGAGGCCGGAGCCGGTGTATGAATGTAATGTGAGGCCGGAGGACGGTGTATGAATGTAATGTGAGGCCGGAGACGTGTATGAATGTAATGTGAGCCGGAGGCCGGTGTATGAATGTAATGTGAGGCCGGAGGACGGTGTATTAATGTAACGTGAGGCCGGTGTATGAATGTAATGTGAGGCCGGAGGACGGTGTATGAATGTAATGTGAGGCCGGAGGACGGTGTATGAATGTAACGTGAGGCCGGAGGACGTGTGTTGAATGTAATGTGAGGCCGGAGGCCGGTGTATGAATGTAAGTGAGGCCGGAGGACGGTGTATGAATGTAATGTGAGGCCGAGGACGTATGAATGTAACGTGAGGCCGAGGACGGTTGTATGAATGTAATGTGAGGCCGGAGGCCGGTGTATGAATGTAATGTGAGGCCGGAGGACGGTGTATGAATGTAATGTGAGGCCGGAGGACGGTGTATGAATGTAATGTTGAGGCCGGAGGCGTGTGTATGAATGTAATGTGAGGCCGGAGGACGGTGTATGATGTAATGTGAGGCCGGACGGTGTATGAATGTAAGGAGGCCGGTGTATGAAGTAATGTGAGGCCAGAGGCCGGTTATGAGTAATGTGAGGCCGGAGGACGGTGTATGAATGTAATGTGAGGCCGGAGGACGTGAGATGATGAATGTAATGTGAGGCCGGAGGCCGGTGTATGAATGTAATGTGAGGCCGTGAGGACGGTGTATGAATTGTAATGTGAGGCCGGAGGACGGTGTATGAATGTAACGTGAGGCGAGGACGGAGTATGAATGTAATGTGAGGCCGGAGGCCGGTGTATGAATGTAATGTGAGGCCGGAGGACGGTGTTATGAATGTAATGTGAGGCCGGAGGCGCGTGTATGAATGTAATGTGGCCGGAGGACGAAGGAACGGTGTATGAATGTAACGTGAGCCGTGTATGAATGTAACGTGACGGCCAGAGGACGGTGTTGAAGTAACGTGAGGCCGGTGTATGAATGTAACGTGAGGCCGGAGGACGGTGTATGAATGTAATGTGAGGCGGTGTATGACTGTAATGTGAGGCCGGGAGGACGGTGTATGAATGTAATGGAGGTGAGGCCGGTGTATGAATGTAAGGTGAGGCCCGTGTGTATGAATGTAATGTGAGGCGGAGGACGGTGTATGAATGTAATTGAGGCCGGTGTATGATGTAATGTGAGGCCAGAGGACGTGTATGAATGTAATGTGAGGCCGGTGTATGAATGTAACGTGAGGCCGGTGTATGAATGTAATGTGAGGCTGGAGGACGGTTATGAATGTAATGATGTACGTGAGCCGGTAAATGAATGTAAATGTGAGGCTGAGGACGGTGTATGAATGTAATGTGAGGCCGGAGGGTGTATGAATGTATGTAACGTGAGGCCGGTGTATGAATGTGATGACGGTGTATGAATGTATGTGAGGCCGGAGGACGGTGATTGAATGTAATGTGAGGCCGGAGGCCGGTGTATGAATGTAATGTGAGGCCGGTTATGAATGTAATGTGAGGCCGAGGTGACGGTGTATGAATGTAATGTGAGGGCCGGGGATGTTGAGGCCGGTGTATGAATGTAATGTGAGGCCGGGAGGACGGTGTATGAATGTAATGTGAGGCCGGAGGACGGTGTATGAATGTAATGTTGAGGCCGGGCCGGTGTATGAATGTATGTTGTAAGGCCGGAGGACGGTGTATGAATGTAATGTGAGGCCGGAGGATGGTGTATGATGTAATGTGAGGCCGAGGACGGTGTATGAATGTAATGTGAGGCTGGAGGACGGTGTATGAATGTTAATGTGAGGCCGGAGGACGGTGTATGAATGTAATGTGAGGCCGGAGGACGGTTGTATGAATGTAATGTGAGGCCGGAGGACGGTGTATGAATGTAATGTGAGGCTGGAGGACGGTGTATGAATGTAATGTGAGGCTGAGGCCGGAGGACGGTGTATGAATGTATGTGAGGCTGGAGGACGGTGTATGAATGTAACGTGAGGCCGCCGGAGGCTGTGTATGAATGTAATGTGAGGCCGGAGGACGGTGTATGAATGTAATGTGAGGAGGACGGAGGCCGGTGTATTGAATGTAATGTGAGGCCGGAGGACGGTGTATGAATGTAATGTGAGGCCGGAGGCCGGTGTATGAATGTTAATGTGAGGGCCGGAGGCCGGTGTATGAATGTAATGTGAGGCCGGAGGCCGGTGTATGAATGTAATGTGAGGCCGGAGAGGACGGTGTATGAATGTAATGTGAGGCCGAGAGGACGGTGTATGAATGTAATGTGAGGCCGGTGTATGACTGTAATGTGAGGCCGGAGGACGGTGTATGAATGTAATGTGAGGCCGGAGGCCGGTGTATGAATGTAACGTGAGGCCGGTGTATGAATGTAATGTGAGGCTGGAGGCCGGTGTATGAATGTAAGTGAGGCCGGTGTATGAATGTAATGTGAGGCCGGAGGACGGTGTATGAATGTAATGTGAGGCCGGTGTATGAATGTAACGTGAGGCCGGTGTATGAATGTAATGTGAGGCTGGAGGACGGGTGTATGAATGTAACGTGAGGCCGGTGTATGAATGTAATGTGAGGCTGGAGGACGGTGTATGAATGTAATGTGAGGCCGGATGTGTATGTATGAATGTAATGTGAGGCGGTGTATGAATGTAATGTGAGGCCGGGTTTATGAATGTAAGGATGAGGCGGAGGATGTGTAATGAATGTAATGTGAGGGAGCTGGAGGACGGTGTATGAATGTAACGTGTGAGGCCGGAGGACGGTGTATGAATGTAATGTGAGGCCGGAGGACGGACGGTGATGAATGTAATGTGAGGCTGGAGGACGGGTATGAATGTAATGTGAGGGAGGACGGTGTATGAATGTAATGTGAGGCTGGAGACGGTGTGTATGAATGTAATGTGAGGCCGGAGGACGGTGTATATGAATGTAACGTGAGGCTGCGAGGACGGTGTATGAATGTAACGTGAGGCCGGAGGACGGTGTATGAATGTAATGTGAAGGCCGGAGGACGGTGTATGAATGTAATGTGAGGCCGGAGGACGGTGTATGAATGTAATGTGAGGCCGGAGGCCGGTGTATGAATGTAATGTGAGGCCTGGAGGCGGTGTATGAATGTAATGTGAGGCGGAGGACGGTGTATGACTGTAATGTGAGGCCGGTGTATGAATGTAATGTGAGGCCGGAGGACGTGTATGAATGTAATGTGAGGCCGGAGGACGGTGTATGAATGTAACGTGAGGCCGGAGGACGGTGATATGAATGTAATGTGAGGCGGAGGACGTGAATGTAATGTGAGGCCGGAGGACGGTGTATGAATGTAATGTTGAGGCCGGAGGACGTGTATGAATGTAATGTGAGGCCGGAGGACGGTGTATGAATGTAATGTGAGGCCGGAGGACGGTGTATGAATGTAATGTGAGGCCGGAGGACGGTGTATGAATGTAATGTGAGGCCGGAGGCCGGTGTATGAATGTAATGTGAGCCGTGAGGACGGTGTATGAATGTAATGTGAGGACGTATGAGGACGCGTGTTATGAATGTAATGTGAGGACGGTGTATGAATGTAATGTGAGGACGGTGTAGATGTAAGAGACGGTGTATGAATGTAATGTGAGGCCGGAGGACGGTGTATGAATGTAATGTGAGGACGGAGGACGGTGTATGAATGTAATGTGAGGCCGGAGGACGGTGTATGAATGTAATGTGAGGCCGGAGGACGGTGTATGAATGTAACGTGAGGCCATATGTTAGGGTGCAGCTGGTCCTGTAGTATTTCCTTGCTGTGGGGGCGTCGCCCTTCTGCTGTTATGTAAATAATCCCGGCCGCCGGCGCTCTGTAGTTGTGACCTTGACAAAGGAGACGCACACCTGTCACCTCCACATGACAACCACCGAGACGTCTCCGGGACGCCCTGAGGACACGCCGTACAGAAGGCGCCGCTCCAGTCACAGCCTTTCCCGTGAACTGGCTGGGTGCCATCCTTCTGTTACACACCTCCTTCTATATACACACCGCCGATGACCTGACTCCTCCCACTCATTTACATATCACAGCACAAAGCAATATATACAACGAGCAATCACCGGCTGCAGGAACGGGGACACCAGACAGGGGGGTGTTACCCATAGCAACCAAGTAACCGCCAGAAACGGATCACCTCTAAGGAGACAATAGAATGTTACACATGACATCACCGAGCTGTCTGTATAGTAAATGACAATCGTCACCGCTCTCCTGGTTACAATGTGACATGTACGACGTCACCGCTCTCCTGGTTACAATGTGACATGTACGACGTCACCGCTCTCCTGGTTACAATGTGACATGTACGACGTCACCGCTCTCCAGGATACAATGTGACATGTACGACGTCACCGCTCTCCAGGATACAATGTGACATGTACGACGTCACCGCTCTCCTGGTTACTATGTGACATGTACGACGTCACCGCTCTGCAGGTTACAATGTGACGTCACCGCTCCCCTGGTTACAATATGACACATGTGACGTCACCGCTCTCCAGGTTACAATGTGACACATATGACGTCACCGCTCTCCAGGTTACAATGTGACACATTATGACGTCACCGCTCTCCAGGTTACAATGTGACACATATGACGTCACTGCTCTCCAGGTTACAATGTGACACATATGACGTCACCGCTCTCCAGGTTACAATCTGACACATATGACGTCACCGCTCTCCTGGTTACAATCTGACACATGTGACGTCACCGCTCTCCTGGTTACAATGTGACACATATGACGTCACCGCTCTCCTGGTTACAATGAGACACATGTGACGTCACCGCTCTGCAGGTTACAATGTGACATCACTGCTCTCCTGGTTACAATCTGACACATGTGACGTCACCGTTCTCCTGGTCACAATGTGACACGTGTGACGTCACCGCTCTCCCAGGATACAATGTGACACGTGTGACCTGACATCACCACTCTCCTGGTCACAATGTGACACATGTGACGTCACCGGTCTCCTGGTCACAATGTGACACGTGTGACCTGACGTCACTGCTCTCCTGGTTACAATCTGACACGTGTGACGTCACGGTTGCGGACACATGCTTCTGTTTATATCTGCCAGGCCCCGCCCCTTGTTCGTGTAACCCCTTCCTGGCCGCAGCCCTTCTGCCCCCCTGCGGCCCTGCACCGGACTCTTCTCCTCCGCCGCCTCAGACCGGAGCCCCCGCAGCCGCCGCCCTCTCCCGCCGCAGGCCCCGGGATGACTCAGTGCGGACGGCTGCAGCGGGCGGGCGGCTCCGGCAGTGAGGGGGTTACCCGAGCCTCCTCCCTCAGACACACCTCCCCGACTTACCCTCCTGCAGCGCCCTGTGCCTCCGCCTCCAGTGCCACACCACCAGCATTGTGACGACGTGTCCCACCAGCACCAGCGCCGGGAAGAGGCCGGGGCCGGACTGCTGCATGGCCGGAGACTGCGGCTCTGCTCCCGGCTCTCCTCCTGCTGCCGCCGCCGCCGCCGATCTGCTCCGGCCTCCGGGAGACTCCGCCCCCGGGAGCCGCGCTGCGGCACCGCCCCCTCTGTCTGCCCCGTGCGCTCTTTGCCCACTACTGCCCTCTGCTATGTGCTCACTCTGTACCCAGTACCTACTACGGATCTCTGCGGGGCTGTACCCCTCTGTGCCCTCTGCAGCACTGTATCCTATCTGCAGCACTCCAGCCCTCTCTGCCCTCAGCAGTACTGTACCCCTTTCTGCAGCACTGTACCCCTTTCTGCATTACTGTACCCCTTTCTGCAGCACTGTACCCCTCTGTGCCCTGTGCAGCACTGTATCCTATCTGCAGCACTCTAGCCCTCTCTGCCCTCAGCAGTACTGTACCCCTTTCTGCAGCACTGTACCCCTTTCTGCATTACTGTACCCCTTTCTGCAGCACTGTACCCCTCTGTGCCCTGTGCAGCACTGTATCCTATCTGCAGCACTCTAGCCCTCTCTGCCCTCAGCAGCACTGTATCCTTTCTGCAGCACTGTACCCCGCTGTGCCCTCTGCCGCAGGACACCGCCCTGGCACACCCCCCTGGCTGTCTATTCTTCTGAGGGTCTCTCTATTTTTACTTCTGACTATAAATAAACTTCTCTTTCTACAAGTTCTTGCCGTCATCACCGACAACGCAGCATACAAAGGGTTAATACAGTAGCCAATCACTAGTCAGCAACCTGGAGGCGCAGACTGGTCAGCACACTAAGGGTTAACAGCTCTTCTTTTTCACTCCACAGCCCGGGGGTTACCACGTCCCCCGTCACCAGCCATGTGCACAGTGACATCTGACGTCCCCGCAGAGACAAGGTCACACCTGTCCATCCTCATTCCATCCCCAAAGTCTGCCAGAAAGACTGCTGCTGGGCCACCCCCACCCCACCGCGCCCAGGACACACCCCTGACATCACCTGCTACAGCCTGGGCATCTCCTATATATACAGCGGTGTAACCCGGGTATCTGCTGTATATACTCCTATATGTACAGCGGTATAACCCGGGTATCTCCAGTATATACTCCTATATGTACAGCGGTATAACCCGGGTATCTCCTGTATATACTCCTATATGTACAGCGGTATAACCCGGGTATCTCCTGTATATACTCCTATATGTACAGTGGTATAACCCGGGTATCTCCTGTATATACTCCTATATATACAGCGGTGTAACCCGGGTATCTCCTGTATATTACGGTATCCTATATTTAAAGCCGGTATAACCCGGTATCTCCTGTATATACTCCTATATGTACAGCGGTATAACCCGGGGTATCTCCGTATGATACTCCTATATGTACAGCGGTATAACCCGGTATCTCCTGTATATACTCCTATATGTACAGCGGTATACCCGGGTATCTCCTGTATATACTCCTAATGTACAGCGTATAACCCGGTATCTCCTGGATATATACTCCTATATGTACAGCGGTATAACCCGGTATCTCCAGTATATACTCCTAATGTACAGCGGTATAACCCGGGTATCTCCTGTATATACTCCTATATGTACAGCGGTATAACCCGGGTATCTCCTGTATATACTCCTATATGTACGCGTATCGTATCTCAGTATATGTGTACAAGCGGTATAACCCGGGTATCTCCTGTATATACTCCTATATGTACAGCGGTATAACCGGGTATCTCCTGTATATACTCCTATAGTACAGCGGTATAACCCGTATCTGGTAATCTCCTGTATATAACTCCTATATGTACAGCGTATAACCCGGGTATCTCCTGTATATACTCCTATATGTACAGCGGTATAACCGGGTATCTCCTGTATATACTCCTAATATGTACAGCGGTATAACCCCGGGTATCTCCTGTATATAACTCCTATATGTACACGGTATAACCCGGTATCTCCTGTATATACTCCTAGTACAGCGGTATAACCCGGGTATCTCCTGTATATACTCTATATGTACAGCGGTATAACCCGGGTATCTCCTGTATATACTCCTATATGTACAGCGGTATAACCCGGGTATCTCCTGTATATACCTCTATATGTACAGCGGTATAACCCGGGTATCTCCTGTATATACTCCTATAGTACAGCGGTATATCCCTGTATATACTCCTATATGTACAGCGTATAACCCGGATCTCCTGTATAATACTCCTATATGTACAGCTGGTATAACCCGGGTATCTCCTGTATATACTCCTATATGTACAGCGGTATAACCCGGTATCTGCTGTTATATACTCCTATATGTACAGCGGTATAACCCCGGGTATCTCCTGTATATACTCCTATATGTACAGCGGTATAACCCGGGTATCTCCTGTATATACTCCTATATGTACAGCGGTATAACCCCGGTATCTCCTGTATATACTCCTATATGTACAGCGGTATAACCCGGGTATCTCCTGTATATACTCCTATATGTACAGCGCGTATAACCGGGTATCTCCCAGTATATTACTCCTATATGTACAGCCGGTATAACCCGGGTATCTCCTGTATATACTCCTATATGTACAGTCCGGTATATACTGTTCCTGTATATACTCCTATATGTACAGCGGTATAACCCGGGTATCTCCTGTATATACTCCTATATGTACAGCGGTATAACCCGGGTATCTCCTGTATATACTCCTATATGTACAGCGGTATAACCCGGGTATCTCCTGTATATACTCCTATATGTACAGCCGGTATAACCCGGGTATCTCCTGTATATACTCCTATATGTAGGGTATAACCCGGTAATTCCTGTATATTACTCCATATGTACAGCGTATAACCCGGTATATCCATATATACTCCTATATGTACGCGGTATAACCCGGGTACTCCTGTATATACTCCTATATGGTATAACCCGGTATCTCCTGTATTACTCCTATATGTACAGCGGTATAACCCGGGTATCTCCTGTATATACCCTATATGTACAGCGGGTATAACCCGGGGTATCTCCTGTATTACTCCTATATGTACAGCGGTATAACCCGGGTATCTCCTGTATATACTCCTATATGTACAGCGGTATAACCCGGTATCTCC
>ONZH01006094.1:0-87800 GCA_900303285.1 Rhinella marina | reverse complement strand
CCAGACAACATCTGAGCCGAGCACCGCTGCCAGTCACTAGTATATTCCAGGGTCACCTGATCAGGCCAGCCAACCCCTGCTATCGACATGTAAGGGCCCCACGTGATGCTGGGTGTACCGCAGAGTCTCCTGGCTTGTGATTGGCTGAGTTTATAGGCGCCAAAAATGCACAATGCGGAAGTTGCCATTTCCTCGAGTATGGCAAGATACTCGTCCGAGCAGTGAGCACTTACGAGTACCGTAATACTCGAACGAGCACCAAGCTCGGACGAGTATGCTTGCTCATCTCTAGAAATAACGTCAAGCGATTCATTACATAGGAACTGGTGATTAATCAAAATTTGAAATATTTGACTATAACATAAGGCAGTTTGTACTCAGAAGGGCTTAAGAGTGGTACAATAATGAATGTCTGCAGACAGCAGTGAAGCATGATAGAGGTTTCTTGCAAGTTTGGGGCTAAATGGAGCAAATGGAGTTGGACATTTGGTGAGGTTTAACCCCTTACTATGTACGTCATGAATTTGTGTAACTTAGCGCTTCATGACGTGCATAGTACGTCATTAAATGCAAGTGTCACCACAAGTACACTTGCGGTGACACTTGCTTGCAAACTGGTGTCACGGACAGCAGAGCTGTCCGGACACCCGGCAGGGGACCAATCACAGTGGTCCCCGCCTTAGAACCCCTGCGATTGGTCAGTCAGATTTGACTGACCAATCGCAGAGTTGAACTCTGCTGCTGAACTCTGCGATTGGTCAGTCAAATCTGACTGACCAATCGCAGGGGTTCTTGAGGACATCGGGGCTGCACTGCTATGTTCTAATACTACAGGATGGCCGAGCGGGACCTGCCCTGCCCTCCCCCCCGCCCACAGCATGTAAGTTATGTCAACCCCCCCCCCCGTCTTCAATCCCCCCCCAATATCAGGATGACCGAGCGGTATTAGATTATCAGCTGTAACATACAGCTGACAATCTAATGTAACGGCCGACATCGCTGCTGGCAGTGATGTCGGCCGTTTAACCCCTTCCATGCCGCGGTCCATAGGGACCACGGCATGGAAGGGGTTAACAGGGAGGAAGCTCCCTCCCCCATCGGGCGCTGCGGTGCGCTGGCAGCGCACCGATGGTGTGGCCACAAGAGAGGGAAGGAGCTTCCTCCCATCGGGACGCTGTTCTGCTGTGGCAGCGTCCCGATGGTTACCATGGCAACCGGATGCCATCCGGCTTGCCATGGTATATCAAGTCTGACCAGGCTCCTGCTAAAGGCAGGAGCCTGATCAGGCTTACTGTAAAGTAAAAATACACTGCAGTACACTATATAGTGTACTGCAGTGTATTATAGAGACATCAGATCCACTGGATCTTCAAGAACCAAGTGGGTCTGAGTCAAAAAAGTGAAAAAAAAAAGTGTAAAAAAAAAAAATGAAAAACGTAAAAAAAAAAACATTTTTTTCCATATATGCACATTTATAACTGAGTAAAAATAAATAAAATAATAAAATACCCTAGACATGTTAGGTATCGCCGTGTCCATAACAACTTACTCTACAAAAATCTCACATGACCTAACCCCTCATGTGAACGCAGTAAAAAAAATAAAATAAAAACTATGTAAAAAAAGCAATTTTTTGTCACCTTACATCACAAAAAGCGTAATACCAAGCAATCAAAAAGGCAAATTGCTCCCAAAATAGTACCAATCTAACTGTCATCTCATCCCGCAAAAAATTAGCCCCTACCTGAGACAATCGCCCAAAAAATTAAAAAACTACAGCTCTCAGACTATGGAGACACTAAAACATTATTTTTTTTCTTTCAAAAATGATATTATTGTGTAAACCTTAAATAAATAAAAAAAAGTACACATGTTGGTATCGCCACGTCCGTAACAACCTGCTCTACAAAAATCTCACATGACCTAACCCCTCATGTGAACGCAGTATAAATGAATAAATAAAAGCTGTGCCAAAATTCCCAATTTTTGGGTCACCTTGCCCCAAAAAGTGTAATAAATGAATAATCAAAAAATCATATTTACCCAAAAATGGTACCAATAAAAATTTCAACTCTTCCTGCAAAAAATGAGCCCCTACACAAGACAATCGGAAGAAAAATAAAAAAGATATGGCATTCAGAAAATGGAGACACAAAAACATATTTTTTCTCAAAAATGCTTTATTATGTAAAACTGAAACAAACAAACAAAGAAAGTAGACATATTTGATATCATCGCGTCCGTAACAACCAGCTCTATAAAAATACCACATGATCTAACCTGTCAGATGAACATTTTAAAAAACAAAAAAGAAATACAGTACCAAAACATCCATTCTTCGGTTACCTTGCCTCCCAAAAAAATAATATAGAGCGATTAAAAATCATATGTACCCCAAAATAGTACCAATAAAACTGTCATCTTATCCCGTAGTTTCCAAAATGGGGTTACTTTTAGATTGTTTGTACTATATGGTGCATCCGGGGAGCTTCAAATGGGACATGGTGTCTAAAAACCAGTCCAGCAAAATCTGACTTCAAAAAACAATACGGCGCACCTTTCCTTCTGCGCCCCGCCATGCACTCATACAGCAGTTTACCACCACATGTGGGGAGTTTCTGTAAACCGCAGAATCAGGGTAATAAATATTTGAGTTTTGTTTGGCTGTTAACCTTAGATGTGTTAAAGAAAAACTGGACTAAAATGGTAAATCTGCCAAAAAAGTGAAATTTTGAAATTTCATCTCCATTTTCCTTTAATTCTTGTGGAATACCTAAAGGGTTAACAAAGCTTATAAAATCAGTGTTAAGTAACTTGAGGGGTGTAGTTTCTAAAATGGGATCATTTATGGGGGGTTCTACTATGTAAGCCCCACAAAGTGACTTCAGACCTGAACTGGTCCTTAAAAAGTGAATTTTGTAAATTTTCTTAAAAAATGTAAGAATTGCCTCTAAAATTCTAAGCCTTCTAACGTCCCAAAAAAATAAAATGACATTTACAAAATGCTGCAAACATAAAGTAGACATATGGGGAATGTTAAATAATAAATATTTTATGAGATATCACTTTCAATTTTAAAAGCAGAGAAATTGAAATTTTGAAAATTGTGAATTTTTCTAAATTTTTTGTAAGTTGGGATTTTTTCATAAATAAAGGTGACATATATTGACTCAAATTTATGACTGTCATGAAGTACAATGTGTCACGAGAAAACAATCTCAGAATGGCCTGGATAAGTAAAAGTGTTTCAAAGTTATCACTACATAGAGTGATACATGTCAGATTTTCAAAAATAAGTCTGGTCACGAAGGTGCAAAATGGCCCGGTCATTAAGGGGTTAATGGTGCCCTCAATGCTGAGAAACACAAGCAGATACTTATCATTCATGTAATGCCATAAGGGAGGCGTATAATTGGCTCCAAATTTATTCTGCAGCACAACAAACCAAAACATAGAGCCAATGTAATTGCGAACTATCTTCAGTGTAAAGAAGAGCAAGAAGTTGAAGTGATGATATCGCCCCTACAGAGTCCAGATGTCAACATCATCAAGTCTGTCTTGGATTACATGAAGAGACAGAAGAATTTGTACAAGTCTATATCCAGAGAAGATTTCAGATTAGTTCTCCAAAGGATTTGGAACAACCTCCTGACTGAGGTCCTTCAAAACCTGTGTGCAGGTGTACCTAGAAGAAATGATGCTGTTTTCGAGGCAAATGTTTGATTTGAGTTAGATTTCTCATTTGTTCATTCACTTTTATTTTGTTAATCGTTAAAAATAAACTAACACTTCTGTTTTTGAAAGCTCTTTTTGCAGCATTTTTCCACACCTGACTAAAACATTTGCACAATACTTTATATGTATATAACAATTTCTAAATGATTTTACTGACCAGTTTGTTAATGAAAGAGTAAAATTGTCCAAATATAGTAATATTCACTGTAATGGGGGCAGGCCACGGATCCAGCCACAGCATGGCAAACTTGCCGAGAGGCTGCTGGAACAAAAGTACGGCAGCCTGCCGGAGTCCCCTGCCGCTAGTGTGAAACTAGCCTAAATCAGATTATTGCATTTTCCTGTCATAAACAATATTTACATTATACTTGTGTTATAGATGTCGACATCAGTTCCTTTATGAGAATAGCTTTGCTCTCCCAGGACAACCTGTCGAGGCTAATGTGCTACATAAAGCACAAATGTTGACTGAATGTTTGAATGGTCACTGACCCTCAGCTCCACAGACATTACATAGTAGTGTTTGTTAACAGTTCATTCATACATCTGTATTCAAGGTGAGTAAGTAGCCAGATTAGTCCTTACAAAAGTCCACAAAATAAATGTTTAACATCTTCAGCCCCGGTTTTTGAGTTTTCATTTTACACTCCCTGCTTTTCCGAAGCCATAACTTTCGTATTGTTCAATTTACATGTCCATACAAGGTCTTATTTGTTGCGACACAAGGATGTACTTTCCAATGGCACCATTTAGTATTGCATTCAATGTAGTGGGAAGCTGGAAAAAAATTTCCAAATGTGGAATTGGAAAGATTAGAAAGAAAATGCAATTACACAATAGTTTTGTGAGTTTTATTTTTACGAAGTCCCCTATGCTATAAAAATGACCTGTTGACTTCATTCTTAGTATGAGGGGGGTAAAGCAACAAAAAAAATTGTAAATCTGGCAATATTTTGTCCATTATGGCATTCTCTGTACAGAATAAATACATTTATATTTTAATATTGATATAATTTTCATAGTGTTAAGCACTGGTGCTTTGCAGCAGTGGAGTCCTAGGATCAAATCCCACCAAGGACAACATCTGCATGGAGTTTGTATGCTCCCCCGTGTTTGTGTGGGTTTCCACTAAAAAATTCTTATGATGATTTGTACCACAGCACATCCGAATATATCATTCAATTAAAATACTGCATTGAGAACTCAACACACCACATTTAAGAGATGGTTTGCATTCTGCATTATAGTCATAATTCTCTTTTACATTTTTCTTTAAACCCTTCTAATGAACATCAAGCTACCATGCTTGTCTTCTTTATTGGTTGACACAATTTTCTTGCATCACCTAATTTTACACTCCAAGCCCAACTTGCAATTACAAATAATATATTACATCCTCTGTCATTGTCTGATAAAATATTTCCAGCATATTTCAGCATATATTGAAAGATCTGAGCTTCTAGATCAGTAATGGCTAAACTCCGGCACTCCAGCTGTAGTGAAACTATGACTTCCAGCATGCTCCGTTCATTTCTATGGAGTTCTGAGAACAGCCAAGCAAGTGTGCATCTTGGGAGTCATAGTTTTACCACAGATGGAGTGCCGGAGGTTAGCCATCACAGTTCTAGAGCCTTCAGTAGTCACAGGCGCAACATTTATCATCTATTCAAAATTCACATTTAGTTTTAGTTTTACCCACATTGAGGACTAGGTCACTAGAGAGGAGCGAACTTCACAAAAGTAAAATGGGCTTCAATTACTGTGAAAAGTTGTGTATGACACTCCGAGGTCTCCTAGGACTGTATACATCCTGATTCAATATCAAGACAGCATTAGTAATGTGAAATTGACAGCGACATATATGGCTATGGTAACAGACAGGCTCATGTTTAAAAAAAAGTCCAAAAATTATTAGAGATGCTTTCTCTCTGTATTCTGATCTGAAAAATTGTGGCTGGCACTCTGAGCTATTCATCTAAAAGTTTTGGATTTGCTGAAATTAGAGTCTTTTAGGTAATTTGTAATAAATTCAATTTCTGTAAAAGTGATTCTCTTAACTCTATTTCCCACTATTCCACTCAGGCCTCTTTCACACGAACGTTGTATTTTGCGGTCCGCAAATTGTGGATCCGCAAAAACAACGGATGGCATCCGTGTGCATTCCGTATTTTGCGGAACAGAACAGCTGGCCCCTAATAGAACAGTACTATTCTTGTCCGTAATACGGAAAAGAATAGGACATGCTCTATTTTTTTTTGCGGGCTACGGAACTGAGCAACGGATGCGGACAGCACACGGTGTGCTGTCCGCATTTTTTGCGGGCCCATAGAAATGAATGGGTCCGCATTTTTCATGTGAAAAATGCGGATCGGAGCCCGCAAAAACAACGTTCGTGTGAAAGAGGCCTCACTCATACACTAATTTCTTATATTCCAATTCACAACTTTCTTTAATGCGACCAACTCTAACAGAATCATCTAAGAACTTCGGTAGATATGTAAATGTAAATGTGTTTTGAAATCCAATAGAGAAGGATGTGGCAAAATGGCAGGGGAAAAAATGCATTCCTAGCACAGGCTGCATTTAAAAGAAGAAGACAAAATTCAAAAGCAATGCAAAACATCCCCATAAATGCTGTGTATGTCTAATGCACTACTTTAAAATAATATCTGGCTGCATAAACAGTGGTAAAGAATACAATTAAAAACAATATGGAAAAAAACTCCACAGAAGATACCAAAAGTGCCCCCCAAAAAACATGCCTTCTAGACTTCACGCAGCTAAAGTTAAATGATAAAATTCTAGCTGCCTGCAGCCACCATTCAGGAGCTAACTAAAGGTGGGTTTAAATCAGAAAAGCTTCTTCTAGTGGCAGCTGTAAGCAATCAAAACCTTATTGTTAGGGCTATGCTCATACTCGGTCATCCTTTGGAGACCTATGTCAGCAAAACAAAATTACATCTACAACAAACATATGTATGACATAAAAAAATGAAATTGCCATTATTAGAATTCATTTTAGAGCTATAAAGATAAAATGAATAACAATATTCAAGTACAACGCTTTAGGTATAACTTATTTAGTCATATTGCTGTTGCTGGTATTGGCTTCTATATAGCAAGATAAAATTACATTTCTAAATTTTTACATTTATAGTTAGCTTTAATGGATGCAATTAAATAAGCAATCTGAATGTGTTTTATGTGTTGTACTACAAGAGTTGTTTTTCCATGTATCATTTTATTATGCAAGCAGAGTACTAAAGCATTCATAATAGGAAGTAATGTACTGTAGTTGTTGAGTAGAGATGAGCGAGTAGTGAAATATTCGAAAGTTCGAAATTCGATTCGAATAGACCGCGAAATTCGACTATTCGACCGAATATCGAATCCCATTATAGTCTATGGGAAAAAAATGCTCGCCACTTGGAAATCTCAATTCGACCACTTGGAGGTCACCAAGTCCACCCTGAAACCTCAGAAAAGGATGCCAACACTGCTGGAATGCAACTGGGACAGCAGGGGAAGCATGTCTGGGTGCATATAACGCGCCCAAGTCGCACTATTACGCCACTATCACAGCCTCTCAACAATACACTCCAAAGACAATATAACCTCTCTGTAAAGTGAGACCATACAAGGAAACCTTCTTTCCTCTACATTGCCATGGACCCCAAGCCAAACTAGACAAAAAAGAAGATAAAATTCTGCACCCCTTAAAATCACGTTGCCTATGACAACCACAGATGGCATAGGCAAGGGGGAAAGCAAATAGACCCCACCCCTAATTGTCATGTGTGTGTGTGTGAGATGTGGTCAGACATGTCTTCTTTAAAATGTAAAAACAACTCAAACACATGCAGAAGCCTTAAAATGCCCAAATTGTTGGCGCTAGAGATGTCAGTGACCCGACCTGGCCCAGTGGGGATGTTGAGGGATGCGTAGGACCGCAAAAGGCAGGAAGAGGCCGTGGGCTGGCCAGAGGCTCATGGAAAATTTTGTGGAGGCCCAAGAGGTGAGACCTTGATAAATTTTGTGGAGGCCCAAGAGGTGAGACCTTGATAAATTTTGTGGAGGCCCAAGAGGTGAGACCTTGATAAAATTATGTGGGAGGCCCAAGAGGTGAGACCTTGATAAAATTTTGTGGAGGCCCAAGAGGTGAGACCTTGATAAAATTTTGTGGAGGCCCAAGGAGGTAATGGGAGGTGAGACCTCTTAAAAGATTTTGTGGAGGCCCAAGAGGTGAGACCTCTTAAAGATTTTGTGGAGGCCCAAGAGGTGAGACCTCTTAAAATTTTGTGGAGGCCCAAGAGGTGAGACCTCTTAAAAATTTTGTGGAGGCCCAAGAGGTGAGACCTCTTAAAAATTTTGTGGAGGCCCAAGAGGTGAGACCTCTTAAAAATTTTGTGGAGGCCCAAGAGGTGAGACCTGTTAAAAATTATGTGGAGGCCCAAGAGGTGAGACCTGTTAAAAGATTTTGTGGAGGCCCAAGAGGTGAGAACCTCTTAAAAATTTTGTGGAGGCCCAAGAGGTGAGACCTCTTAAAAATTTTGTGGAGGCCCAAGAGGTGAGACCTCTTAAAAATTATGTGGAGGCCCAAGAGTGTGAGACCTCTTAAAAGATTTTGTGGAGGCCCAAGAGGTGAGACCTCTTAAAAATTTATGTGGAGGCCCAAGAGGTGAGACCTGTTTAAAATTTTGTGGAGGCCCAAGAGGTGAGACCTCTTAAACATTTTGTGGAGGCCCAAGAGGTGAGACCTCTTAAAAATTTTGTGGAGGCCCAAGAGGTGAGACCTAGACCTCTTAAAAATTTTGTGGAGGCCCAAGAGGTGAGACCTTTGATAAAATTTTGTGGAGGCCCAAGAGGTGAGACCTTGATAAAATTTGGTGGAGGCCCAAGAGGTGAGACCTTGATAAAATTTTGTGGAGGCCCAAGAGGTTGAGACCTCTTAACATTTTGTGGAGGCCAAGAGGTGAGACCTCTTAAACATTTTGTGGAGGCCCAAGAGGTGAGACCTCTTAAACATTTTGTGGAGGCCCAAGAGGTGAGACCTCTTAAACATTTTGTGGAGGCCCAAGAGGTGAGACCTCTTAAAAATTATGTGGAGGCCCAAGAGGTGAGCCATAAATATATACATTTTTCTTATTTACGGAGCAATTCTACGGCGGTTAAGGAGGAGGAGGAGGAGGTGGAGGAGGAAATGGCACTTCATACAGATGGCACTTCACTTTTGGCTGCTTTCCACTGTTGGAGAAGCAAAGTCCGGGTCAATCCACTTGCTGTTCATTTTGATTAGCGTCAGCCTGTCGGCACTGTCGGTTGACAGGCGGCTGCGCTTATCGGTTATAATGCCCCCGGCTGCGCTGAACACCCTTTCTGATAGCACGCTGGCGGCAGGGCAGGCAAGCACCTCCAAGGCGTACAGGGACATTTCCAGCCACGTGTCCAACTTGGAGACCCAGTAAGTGTAGGACGCCGAGGGATCGGGGAGGACAGGGGTACGGTCTGCCAGGTACTCCCGCAACATCCGCCGATACTTGTCCCTCCTGCTGATAGCGGGCCCCGCAGTGATGGAAGTTGCACGAGGGGGTGCCATGAACGTGTCCCACACCTTGGAGAGTGTTCCCCTGGTGGCTGTGGGCCTGATTGATGTTGTGGGACTCTGGGAGACCCTCTCCTCTCTGCCGCCAGCGATGGTGGGTGGGAAAATCTCCATCATGTTCTGCACGAGTTCCCTCTGGTATTCCAGCAATCGATTCGTCCTCTCCTCTACCGGAATAAAAGAAGAGACGTTATCTTTATACCGGGGGTCTAGGATTGCGAAGACCCAGTACAGTTTGTTCTCCACTATCCGGACAACACGTGTGTCCCGGGAAAAGCAGCCCAGCATGAAGTCAGCCATGTGTGCCAGACTCTGAATAGGCATGACCTCACTGCCCCCACCAGAAGGATCACTTGCCATTTCCTCCTCTTCCTCTTCCGCCTCCTCTCCGCCCCATCCGCGCTGAACCAATGGGACGCACACAGCCTGACTGCTACCCTCGCCGCCAGCATCCTCCTCCTCTTCCACAGCCACCTCCACGTCGTCCTCCTCCTCCTCATCCTCCTCCTCCTCCTGCAACTGCCACCGAGAAGTAGACAAAACTGTGGTCTGACTGTGTAGCTCCGTTGCGTCTCCTCCTACCCCCGTCTCCTCTGCGTGCAATGCGTTCTCCCTTATTGCGATGAGTGATTCTTTAAGGACGCATAGGAGCGGGATGGTTACGCTCACTATAGCATCCTCGCTGCTGACCTTCTTGGTGGACTCCTCAAAGATACGCAGTACATCGCATATGTCTGCCATCCATGGCCACTCGTGGTTGGCAAACTGAGGGAGCTGAGTTGGAGGCACGCGTGGATTCATAATCTGGTACTCCATCAATGCTCTCTGCTGCTCACACACCCTGGCCAACATGGAATAGGTGGAATTCCAGCGAGTCGGCAGGTCGCACAACAGCCGATGTTCAGGCAAATGGAGGCGTTGCTGGAGTTTTTTTAAGCTAGCAGCAGCTACAGTTGACTTCCGAAAGTGAGCGCACAAGCGCCGCACTTTCACCAGTAGCTCTGCCAGGTTGGGGTAAGTCTTTAGAAATTTTTGGACTACCAGGTTAAAAACGTGGGCCAGGCATGGTACGTGATCGAGTTCGGCAAGCTCCAGAGCCGCCACCAGGTTACGGCCGTTATCGCACACGACCATGCCTGGTCCTAGCTGCAGCGGCGACAGCCACATCTCCGTCTGCTGCAATATGGCGTCCCTCACCTCTGGGGCGCTGTGCTTCCTGTCGCCCAAGCTGATGAGCTTAAGCACCGCCTGCTGACGTCTCCCCGCGCCAGTGCTGCAACGCTTCCAGCTAGCGGCTGAGGGCGATGTTAAGGCAGAGGAGGAGGAGGAGGAGGGGGGTTTATCAGAACCCATGCTGGCAATCTTGGGCGGGGGTGGTAGGTAGGCCGTCTCTGTTTGCGACCCCGTCCCCGCTTCCACTACATTCACCCAGTGTGCCGTCAAAGAGATGTATCGTCCCTGGCCGCAACGCTTGTCCACGAGTCGGTGGTCAAGTGGACCTTTGCGCTGACTGCGTACCTCAGGGCCCGCCTGATGTTACGCGACACGTGCTGGTGCAGGGCGGGGACGGCACTCCGGGAAAAGTAGTGGCGGCTGGGGACGGAATAGCGAGGTGCGGCAGCCGCCATCAGGTCGCGGAAGGCCTGCGTCTCCACAAGCCTAAACGGCAACATCTCCAGGGCCAGCAGTTTGGAGATGTGGCAGTTTAAGGCTTGGGCTTGGGGGTGACTCGAGGCGTACTTCCGCCTGCGGTCGAACGCCTGCGAGATGGACAGTTGTTGGGATGAGGAGTGTGAAGGTGCAGGCGAAGAGGCGGGGGAAGGGGAGGCTGAAGGAGAAGGCCCCAAAGTAGCCGAGGCAGAGGCAGATGTGGAGGTGTCCTGGCTGGAGGTCTGGACCGCAGTGGCAGCACACAACAAAGGGGAAGAGGCAGTGGCAGCAGACCGGGCGCAGGTTGTATTGCATTTGCTCTCTCCCACTCAGCCCAGTGCTTGACTTCCAAGTGACGCCGCATGCCTGAGGTGGTCAGATTGCTCTTCTCAGAGCCCCTACTCAGTTTTTAGTGGCAGAGTGTGCAAACCGCGCTCAGTTTGTCATCCGCACAAACATTAAAAAATCTCCACACCACAGAAGTACGAGGCCTCGATGGGGGAGCTTCGCGCGACTGCCCGCTGCCGGGAACAGCTTCGGCCCTGCTGGCTGTGGCCTCACTTCTCTGTCTGGACTGTCCTCTGCCTATGGACATCCCTCTGCCTGTGGACATCCCTCTGCCTCTGGACATCCCTCTGCCTCTGGACATCCCTCTGCCTCTGGACATCCCTCTGCCTCTTGCTGCCTTTTTCGGTGCTGCGCAGACCACCACCTCTCCACTGCTTTCCTCGCTGGACATCACCCCTGGCCAAGTGGGGTTTGTCATTTCGTCATCCACCACCTCCTCTTCCACTTCCTCACTCTGCTCCTCCTGCTGCCCACTGGACATTCCAACAGCCTCCCTTGATGGCAACTGCGTCTCATCATCATCATCGCTCATGATAACAGATGCTGGCTCAGGGTCCACATCAGCAGGAGATGGCGAAAACTCAAGTGTTTGGGCATCACTACAAACAAATTCCTCTGGTAGCTCCAGGGATTCTTCCGGCACATCTGAAAAAGGACCCGAAAAGAGCTCCTGGGAGGGGTCAATGGTGGGATGACTCTGTTGGCCAGGTGTGGAGGAAGGAGGGTCAGAGTGAGACTGTGTGGATGACTGGCTGGTGGACAACTGTGTGGAAGCGCTATCGGCTATCCATTGCACCACCTGTTCAACCTGCTCAGGCCTCAACAGCGGTGTAACCCGCCCCCTGCTTAACTGTCCCATAAAGGCAGGGATTCTGGATGAGCGGGATCCTGGCTGACCCTCACCAGCACGCATTGTATCCCCACTTTCTTCAACAAGGCCCCCAACAGCATTTCCGCGCCCCCGTCCTCGTCCACGTCCTATTCCGCTAGCCCCCCTCCGCATTTTATTTTTTTTGGTTACAATATTTTGCCTTCACAGCCGTGAAATTATTTTGCAAGAGAACGCACAGTACAGTTGCCAATTATAATGCCTATATATTTTATAGTTCAAGGTACACAGCCGTGTACTAACTGTTCAGACGGTGGGTATTAACACCAGGTATTTCAATTAGTTTGCAAGAGAACGCACAGTACAGTTGCCAATTATAAGGCCTATATATTTTATAGTTCAAGGTACACAGCCGTGTACTAACTGTTCAGACGGTGGGTATTAACACCAGGTATTTCAATTAGTTTGCAAGAGAACGCACAGTACAGTTGCCAATTATAAGGCCTATATATTTTATTAGTTTCAAGGTACACAGCCGTGTACTAACTGTTCAGACGGTGGGTATTAACACCAGGTATTTCAATTATTTTGCAAGAGAACGCACAGTACAGTTGCCAATTATAAGGCCTATATATTTTATAGTTCAAGGTACACAGCCGTGTACTAACTGTTCAGACGGTGGGTATTAACACCAGGCATTTCAATTAGTTTGCAGAGAACGCACAGTACAGTTGCCAATTATAAGGCCTATATATTTTATAGTTCAAGGTACACAGCCGTGTACTAACTGTTCAGACGGTGGGTATTAACACCAGGCATTTCAATTAGTTTGCAAGAGAACGCACAGTACAGTTGCCAATTATAAGGCCTATATATTTTATAGTTCAAGGTACACAGCCGTGTACTAACTGTTCAGACGGTGGGTATTAACACCAGGTATTTCAATTAGTTTTGCAAGAGAACGCACAGTACAGTTGCCAATTATAAGGCCTATATATTTTATAGTTCAAGGTACACAGCCGTGTACTAACTGTTCAGACGGTGGGTATTAACACCAGGTATTTAAATTAGTTTGCAAGAGAACGCACAGTACAGTTGCCAATTATAAGGCCTATGTATTTTATAGTTCAAGGTACACAGCCGTGTACTAACTGTTCAGACGGTGGGTATTAACACCAGGTATTTCAATTAGTTTGCAAGAGAACGCACAGTACAGTTGCCAATTATAAGGCCTATATATTTTATAGTTCAAGGTACACAGCCGTGTACTAACTGTTCAGACGGTGGGTATTAACACCAGGTATTTAAATTAGTTTGCAAGAGAACGCACAGTACAGTTGCCAATTATAAGGCCTATATATTTTAAAGTTCAAGGTACACAGCCGTGTACTAACTGTTCAAACGGTGGGTATTAACACCAGGTATTTCAATTATTTTGCAAGAGAACGCACAGTACAGTTGCCAATTATAAGGCCTATATATTTTATAGTTCAAGGTACACAGCCGTGTACTAACTGTTCAGACGGTGGGTATTAACACCAGGTATTTCAATTAGTTTGCAAGAGAACGCACAGTACAGTTGCCAATTATAAGGCCTATATATTTTATAGTTCAAGGTACACAGCCGTGTACTAACTGTTCAGATGGTGGGTATTAACACCAGGTATTTAAATTAGTTTGCAAGAGAACGCACAGTACAGTTGCCAATTATAAGGCCTATATATTTTATAGTTCAAGGTACACAGCCGTGTACTAACTGTTCAGACCGTGGGTATTAACACCAGGTATTTCAATTAGTTTGCAAGAGAACGCACAGTACAGTTGCCAATTATAAGGCCTATATATTTTATAGTTCAAGGTACACAGCCGTGTACTAACTGTTCAGACGGTGGGTATTAACACCAGGTATTTCAATTAGTTTGCAAGAGAACGCACAGTACAGTTGCCAATTATAAGACCTATATATTTTATAGTTCAAGGTACACAGCCGTGTACTAACTGTTCAGACGGTGGGTATTAACACCAGGTATTTCAATTATTTTGCAAGAGAACGCACAGTACAGTTGCCAATTATAAGGCCTATATATTTTATAGTTCAAGGTACACAGCCGTGTACTAACTGTTCAGACGGTGGGTATTAACACCAGGTATTTCAATTAGTTTGCAAGAGAACGCACAGTACAGTTGCCAATTATAAGGCCTATATATTTTATAGTTCAAGGTACACAGCAGTAGTGCCAAATATAGTTTGGTATGTAGCAGAGCACCTAATACACCACTAATGCCTCTCTCTGTCCCTACTCCAGCAGCTATCCCTGAATACAGCAGCCGTTCTCTGCAGAGTGTATACAGTAGTAAAGCTATCACTGTACTGCACTATAGTAGCCCTGATAAGGGCTTTTAATCACGCTCCTGCCTGTCCAACAGCTAAAACCTGTCTCTCCCTTCTCCAGCCTCTGTCCCTGACTAAGTTCACGCAGCATATGCGTACGAGCAGGAAGAGCTGAGTTTTTAATATTCGAGGTCACATGGTTTCTCCAGCCAATCCATGTAGACGCCGTTTTCGCGCTGCCAGCGTGCTCAGCGTGCCTGTCATACCCCCCCTGCATGGTGATTGGTGGAAAAAGAGCGCCAGGGAAGGTGGGAGGGGAAACGAATTCTAAGTGCGCCATCGCCGTTATACTCGAACGAAATCGAGTACGCCGAATAGCGTAGTATTCGATCGAATACCGGCTCGATCGAACACTACTCGCTCATCTCTATTGTTGAGCATGGTACATGTTGCAATTGTGTTAGTAAGGTTCCAAGGTAGAATTGAGAATTGAGAAATAAATATAATATGTATTGAGAAAAAAAAATCTATTAATAACAGTACTGCAAAGACCATAATAAGGAGCACAAGCTACTCAAATTCCACTGTGTGGAAAAAGTATATGTACTATGTGTGTGTGTATATATACACACATATATACTGCTATCTCTCTCTCTCTGTTTAGGAAAAAAATATTATATATATATATATATATATATATATATATATATATATATTATTATTATTATTTCCTAAACAGAGAGAGAGAGATAGCAGTATACAGAATTTCAATAAGGAAGAAAACTTTCTAAGTGTCTAACTTGATACAACCAGAGAAGTGTTTTCCCTTGCAGTCCGCAGACATGTCAACCATACTTATTCTTTGCCTTTGCTCGGCAGGATTTCTATTCTGTTTAGAAAAGCAAAATAAACCACACAGTTGGATTCTGTATTGTACTGAAGTTCTCATCCTTTGGGACTTCAATCCCACCCCCTCAAAACAATTCTAACTTTTCTCTGTTTCACCATCTGGTCTCTATCCCATTTTCATGTCTGCCTTCCCACTTAAACGTTTTCTTCTTTGCAAGGAATGTACTTTTCTATGTAAGAAGTAAAGACTCTGAACCTGACCAGAGCGATCCAAATTGAATTAAATTTGTGTATTTCACTGCCATCTCTGCCCTATGTACAATTTATTAATTGTATTCTCCATAGTCATTTTTATGGCATAAAGTAAGAAATTAAACTGTATATCTGGAGCTGCAAAAGGGAGAGAATTCAATGGTGTCCTAATTTTAGTTTTGTTTCATGTTATCATAGAAACCTTATTTTATCCAAATCACCATCCATCCTTCATTTATTCAAATTAATACAATGCAAATATTAATGTGCATAAAGTCTAACAGTAAGAAAAACAGTTCTACATCTTACAGTCTAGGTGGGCAACATGGTGGCTCGGTGGTTAGTTCTTTCCTTCCAGTGCTGAATCCTGGGTTCACATCTGAATAAGGGCAACATCTGCATGGAGCTTTTATGTTATATATATGTAAAATATACATTAATTGACCCTGGGGAATGTTGCATATTGGCCACCTAGATAGCAGCCACTGACTTCCCTTCTCCACATACACACAGAATAACATTTAATAAGTCAAAAGTAGAACCATAACCCCACCGCAAAAAGAAACTGTTGGATGGGGTTTGCATAATTTCCACCCCTTTTCCAGTCTGGTTTGGAGGCCTGACCTGGAAAAATCTAAGCTGTTAGCAAGTATGCATATATTAACAATTGGAAAGCTGTGCGAAAAAGCTCATTAAAAATGGTTGTTGTTGCTTTTTAAAGAGCAAAGTAACTCAACGCCCATACCATCCATATGAAAAAGTGACTGCTTCACTGAACCAATGGGCGTAGGGCTCACTTCCAGGTCAGGGGTGCAAAAATCTCTAATGGCATGACTGCATACTGGGAAAGACAGCTGACAAGGAGAAGAGGGTATGGGGAGCTGGGGAGAACCAAGTAAGAACAGGCAAACTCCACCAGTAAACCAAGTAAACTTAAACTTTTGTTAAAATGGACCAGGCCAGGCCAAAACTTTTATTTTGCTTGTCCTGGGCCATGTATATGTTTTCTTTTGTGTTTTAAATGTCAGGGTCTTGTCTCTGAGAATGTGTTCTGCTTAAGAAAAACACCAGTTTTTTGGTGTACAAAAGTTGTAAATTTTGGTCCAGTGCCATTTTAGGCCAAAAATTGCTACATTTTACCGTTTTACACCGGCCCTACCACTTTTGAAAAGTGGTATAAAAGCAGGTGGAGTTTATTATTTAAAGGAAATCTGTCACCAGGAAAATCACTATAGAAGTAAAGCCATAGCCTAATAGCACTTAGTACCTTATTTCCAGATGTGCTTTTGGTTCAGCAATAGATGTTTTCAATATTCTTAAAATCCAGTTTATTTGGTATGCAAATGAGCCAGTAAGGTGCCCAAAGGGGCGTCACTCTTGCAGGAAGAAGCCCAGGCACGCCTCCTCCCACAATGTGTCCTCTTACCCCTCATACATGACATTAAGCCATAACTCTGCCCCCTTTTCTCTGCTCCCAGCATGAGGGCGGGCTTGGGCACTAGCAGCAGACATACCTGGGATCTTTCCTGCAAGAGTGACGCCCCTCTGGGCACCTTACTGGCTCATTTGCATACCAAATAAACTGGATTTTCAGAAGAAAGAAAACATCTATTGCTGAAACAAAGGCACATCTGGAAATAAGATACTAAGTGCTATTAGGCTATGGCTTTACTTCAATAGCAATTTTCCTGGTGACAAATTTCCTTTAAATGAGCTAGATTTATCATTGTAACTTTTTAGAAAACTTACAAACTGGGTGTGGTATATGAAAATTGAAGTAGAATTTCGAAAAACTGATGTACAAAAAATGCAACCCCTTATGTGTCATTGGAAAATGACCTATGGTTTAAATCAAGTTCGTATATTAAAAATATTTTTAAGACTATTTGCTGACTTTTTCCTGTTTCACATTCTTTAAAATGATCACAAAATCTTGCAATTTTTCATCTGGCCTCTGAACATCATAGTGGTTGATGCTTCTTGTTTTGTAGAGGTGAATTCTAAGCAGTAATATCATTATCAGGAAGCTGACCCACGGGGAGTAAGAGACACTGGTGGAAAGTACCAAGGGAACAGGCAATGCTCAGTCAGATAACAGGCAGAGTTCAGCGCAGGCAGAGTTTGTGTGAATCTGTGAAACTAATCCAAGGTCAAGGCAGGTGGAATAGGGTCAGAACAGTAAACTGGTAATGGTCAGGTCAGATATCGGAGTGTCATAATTGGTAGACAGGCAGAGGTATAGTACATGGGCAGCTAATCAGCATAGCACAACGTCACTGGTAAACTAGCATGCTATGAACCTATAGGTTCAGGCACTTCCCACTGGGGAATGTACCTCAAATACCCAGGGCCTGCCAGCCATAGGCTGGGGAAGAATTAAAATGTGTTTGCTATTTTCACACACAAGGCACTGGTAGCCACAAGAGCACAGGAAACGTGCTATAAGATCCTGTCCCAGTGGTATAGAATACCGACACTGCTACACAAATGGTTCCCCTTGGACATGAATAGATGTTGGAGTTGTGGGACATCGGAAGGCACACTGCTGCACATCTGGTGGAAGTGCCCAAGCCTTTGTGAGTTCTGGGACTCTGTCCATAGGGTCTTTTTCTCAAAACAACGGGCTTTCCAATACCGAACATGCCAGAAGCCTTTCTCCTTTATGTATTCGACCTCAGCATCCCTGCATGAAAAAACTCACTTCTTAAATATCTCATTCAAGCAGCCAAAGCAGTAATTCCTCGACACTGGAAATCGGAAATCGGTACTCGACACCGGTACTTGATTACACTTGTTGTGATCTCTTGTTTAAATAATATAGATCTGTCCCACTGATAGGAAGAGGACAGGCGCACTCTATAGTACCGATCTTTGAATACTAGTTTCATACAATTCATATTCATGCTTCTAATAGTACCTAAATATTGCAAAGTCATGACTTTCAATGTAGTGCTTGCTTTGCACGAATTGTACGTAAGTTTTTTTTTATGCCTTTCTATAACCCTAATTTTATGTACTTATTGATCTGTGTTGCATGGCTGAATATCTCTGTAATTTTGGAATAGGTTTATGCTTTGTACAATCTGCATTTTTGAAAATGATATAAAATCCAATAAACACTTTAATTATAAAAAAAAAAAGTGTTTGCTGGCCCATTAAGAGCCAGTGAACATGTGCGCCTCCTACAATCGGAGAAATCAGGAAGAGGATGGAAGCACAGACTTCAGCCTGCCATACCAGCACAAGATACCAGTGGCCAGGTCGGCTGTAGGTGAGGTAGAGGAGGGCAGCGGGACCTGATTGTAGACCAGGACAGGGAGGGTGAGTAAAGTAGCACCTGTGCCCGCCCGGGAGAGCAAGCAGTGGTGAGCACAGGATGCAACACTAATAAGTAATAAATGTGTTTTCAAAATTTCACTTAAATGTTCACGAATTAGAGGTAAATATTTTCAAGCGGCATTGAGTTTATGCCAGTTTAGCAGATACCTGTTATCTGGTATCTAAAAGCTAGCAGAATTCCATAGACTATACAATATAATGTAGGATTTAAGTAACTAAAATAACTTTAGAACATTAGAATTTTAGAACATATTGTATGCATATTAAGCATGAGATGGGATTGTCTATCAAGCTTCAGCGTTTGTTTTTTTTCTGTAGAGAAACGTTTCATATTACAGTTTTCCTCTAATCGAATTAGCCTGTGGAGTGCAAATGACATGTTGCCAATTGCTTTGTTATTTATAGAAGCTAATTGTGTTGCTAATTGCTTTCTTTGTTATGAATTGTCCTTTTCACCATACGTCCCTACTGTGCAAGCAAATTTTTCTTTGATCCACTTTGTAACGTGGCCATCAAGTTCAAAGTCATTTTAGTTCAAAGCTGTGGATTATTTATGCCTTCAAACAGCTTTGATCCCCTAAGAGATTTCATATTATTCATCCAATGGTAAAAATATAAGAACCAACCTGAAGCTAAGGATGAGAGTATAGAACACATAAAGTGTAGAACATTGCACCAACAACAACGGGTCTTGTAGCAGAATGTTTGAACAATATATTAACATTTATATTTAGTATAAATATTCCTTCAACAAACCCTCCGGTTTCAAGGGAAAAAACACATTAAGTGGCGAATTAACAGAACACTTTCACCATGGCCACCTTTTTATCCTTTCAGCTGCATATCTGCTAATTCTCCTCTTCTGTCATCCAAGATGGCCACAATGCTTCTCAGACTATCTGATGCACAATAAATTTGGCAAACCAAGACACTTTCTGCGTGTCCAGCCCTGTGCTCAGATTGGCCAGAAATTCTCATGTGAGCAGTGCTGGCCAGTCTGAAGGTAGCAGGAAGTGTCTTCCTGGAAAACCATATCAGATAGTCTGAGAAGCAGTGCAAGCATATTGGATGGAATAAGAGGAGTCTGGGAACTGCCAATTCTACAACTGAAAAGATAAAAAGGATGGTACCAGGTAAGCGCTCTGTTTGTTCCCCTGTTCATATGATTTTTTTTTTCTTGAATGTGTTGCTATCTGGTTTTAATTAGTTACAAAAAAAAAAAAGGATACATTGTGTTTAGCTTATCCCAGTGGATGAGTTAAATGTTATGGTTTAATGTAAAAGCACGTTCCTTTAGGCACTATGTATTCCAAATGGTTGTGTATGGACAACAGTTAACATTTGTAGTCATTTCATTTGCAGAATTTCCAGAGTGGTGGGATGGTCCTGCCCACAGGTTAGAATGATTCTTATCTGAGAGAACCTAGAGGCCAAAGCTACATCTGTGAGCTCTAGCCAAATAGGCCCAAAGAGAAGCCTCATCCAGGAAACACCAGTGCTGTGACTGAATAACTGACAGAGAACAACTTAACTGAGATGATACCCCTAAGGGAAAGAGAACAGACATCCACGGAAGGTTTAGAACAATCAAGGCCATGCACAGGATAAACACATTTTAAATAAATTATTTACACTCAATAAGGGAAGTGTGCCCCTTTACCTGTATACCTATACAGCAGCCTACATTCTGTTTCCTGTCAAACTTATACAGTACATGGGAAAATATTACCTCTGCATAATTCTTACAGTAAGAGGAAAATGATATGTGAGCACAGCCTAATTCATGCCATCAGACTGAGTAGGCAACTAACATTAGTGAGCCATGTCCTTAAAGCAGACCTGCCGCCACAAAAAGTGAGAGATGTTGAGCAGGAGATGCTGAGCAGAGTAATACCGTATTTTTTGCTTTATAAGATGCACTTTTTTCCCCAAAAGTAGGGGGAAAATGGCTGTGTGTCTTATAAAGCGAATACTAGTACTATTACTATACTATACTACCATTATGGAAGCGCTCACTAGTATGTATTAGCTGCCGGGAGCAGGGAAACATACTCACCCTCCTGCGCTGCAGCTCCACTCCGGGTCCGGGGCTCTTCTCTCTTCTCCTCCTGGCACTGCACTGTTCTGACCTCATACAGCATCAGGACGTAGTGCGCGCACTCTGACCTGACGCTGCACGTGCGCCGGCAGAAGACGTGCGGAGCCACGGCGCAGGAAAGGCAAGAGAGGTTTTTAATTTTATTCTTATGGGGCTGGTGGGCTATTCTGAGGTATGGTGGGGGCACAGTGTGCTGATATGGACGCACAGTTGGCTGATCTGAGGTCTGATGGGGCACAGTGGGCTGATCTGAGGTTTGATGGGTGCACAGTGGGCTGATCTGAGGTCTGAAGGGGGCACAGTGGGCTGATTTGAGGTCTGATGGGGGCACATTGGGCTGATCTGAGGTCTGATGGGGGCACAGTGGGCTGATCTGAGGTCTGATGGGGGCACAGTGGGCTGATCTGAGGTCTGAAGGGGGCACAGTGGGCTGATCTGAGGTCTGATGGGGGCACAGTGGGCTGATCTGAGGTCTGATGGGGCACAAAGGGCTGATATGGGGCTGATGGGCTGATCCGAGGTCTGATGGGGACTGAGTGGGCTGATTTGAGGTCTGATGGGGGCTGAGTGGGCTGATCTGAGGTCTGATGGGGGTCTAATGTGATGTCCTGAAATTTATGAGGGGTCTCATATGAGGTCTGATGAAAAATATTTTTTCTTATTTTCCTACTCTAAAATCTGGGGTGCGTCTTATCATCGGGTGTGTCTTATAAAGCTAAAAATATGGCACATACAATGTATGTAATTTGGTGGGAAAAGATTTAGTAAAATCTATTTTAGTAAAATTTATATCTCTGCTATTATTAATCTGAGTTGTAGACAGGGGTGATGTTATCAGCGATTCTCTGTGTACATAATTGTGTATACAGAGATAGCTGTCAGTCACTGATATGTGCACAGGGAAAGTCTTACAGTGTGACTGCAATTTATTATTTTCTTCTTAAATGTGTCCGGCAAGTAATTCTGATTATTTTTTTTGCAATATACTTTATTTGTCGTTTTTGACTCTGAAGTTATTTTTTGGCAGTGCGTTGCTATGGAAAAAGTGTCTACACTGTTCAGCACAGCACACTATTGAACACCTCACCTTTAACTTTTGCAGCAATGCTGGCAGCTCTTATACGTCTATTTTGAGAAGACAACCTCTGGATATGACACTAAGCATGTGTGCTCAACTTCTTTGGTTGACAATGGCAAGGACTGTTCTGAGGGGAAACTGTCTTGTTAAACCATTGTATAGTTTTGGCCACCATGCCGCAGCTCAGTTTCAGGGTGTTAGCAATCTTCTTATAGCCTTGGCCATCTTTATGTAGAGCAAGAGTTCTTTTTTTCAGATCCTCAGAGAGTTCTTTGCCATGAAATGCCATGTTGAACTTCCAGTGACCAGTATGAGAGAGTGTGAGAGGGATAACACCACATTTAACACACCTGCTCTGAGTCGCATGACACCGAGAAGGGGAAATGGCTAATTGGGCACAATTTGGCCGTTTTCAGTTAGAGATGTACTCACTTTTGTTGCCAGCGGTTTAGACATTAATGGCTATGTGTTGAGTTATTTTGAGGGCGCACCAAATTACATTGTTTCAAAGTGTCACATCTTAAGTGTTGTCCCATGAAAAGATATAATAAAATATTTACAAAAATGTGAGGGGTATACTCACTTTTGTGAAATACTGTATGTCAGCCAGATAGAGCAGAAGATATATACCGTACAGTATATAGCCCACTGTTAGCCACATATGAGAGAGAGCAGTGAGGTTTAGCAGCAGAGAGCGAGGAGTGGGCTCTAATCACTCAGTGCACTTTAACTCATCCCCTGTACATTGCTGGACACTGGTCCCTCAACTTGTTTGACAGGGCCAGGCATCTTCATCTCGCTTGGCCCTGTAGTCTTGCCCCTGCTCCGTAAAGTAAACCTTTGGTGCATACACAGTAGTCATCTGTGCAGTGAGGAAAGCAGGGTGCACATGTACCCAGGGTGGACTGCATGATACAGGTGTGGGATTACAGAGCCAGGCCCTGTCAATCAAGTGCAGTATGGACCATCCAGTGTAGCAGAGAATTTAAGGTGATCCAAGCGCACATAAGCCATCATATGCAAATGACTTAAAACACTACTACTATTAAAACACCCAAAATATCTTGATAGTAGTATGTGTTAGTATTAAAAAGAGTCATCATCTAACAATTGTGTACATTTTTATGGTGCAGAGCACCGTAAACGACGGCGTCACCACCATCGAGGCAGGACAGCCCCTGAAGTACCTGCAGCCTCTAGTAAGTGTAAAACATATTTAATTTATTTTTCATCCCAGCTACATGGGAGTGCAGCTGCAGTAAGAGCACTAGTAGTTGGGAACGGGATCCTACAGCCCCAAACTATTCCCATGTAGCTATAACTGTTCATTAGAGATGAATGCAAGGCTACTTCTACACTAGCGGCAGCCTGGATCCAGCGGGTGAAGGGTCCTTCCGGATCCGTGCTGCCGAAGGTACACGTGTGGGGCTGGAACCACGCTCCAGCCCAAATTCACTGAGAGGCAGCCGGAGCGAAAATACAACATATTTTCACTCCGGCTGCCTCTCAGCAGGGGTTAACGTGCTGTGGCCGGATTCGCAGCCCACCCCCATTACAATGAATTTGGGCCGGAGAGCGGTTCCGTCCCCACACGTGTACCTGCGGCAGCGCGCATCCGGAGGGACCCTTCATCAGCCGTATCCGGGCTGCCGCTAGTGTAGAAGTAGCCTTAGGCCATTATTTCATGATTTTTGACAGCTGCTGCACCACAGAGGAGCCGCTCTCACCGTCCTCCACCCCAGCGAAAGAGGACCCCACCTGCCCCTCCAACACCACCAGCCCAGCTACCAGAGGTAGAAGGTAGGTAAAAAAAAAAGTGTAATGGGTGGACCTTCTGTCTTCAAAGTATGAGCTAAATGTATGTTTTATCTTTTGTAGCTCCAACCGACAGGGAGCAGTTTTCCCCTGGACCATGGGAAGACCACGCCGTATGGGTGTCCAGTAAGTACTACAAAAGGCTCAGTCAGTACAGAATACATGTCACAGAATAAGTCACTCCAGTACATTAAAGTTTAGATTTTTTTTGTGGGACAACCACTGTTACTCAATCACACAAACTAAGTAAATAACTGTTTCCACCCCTACAGACATCCCCACTGACTTCAAAGTGGAGGCTGGATTACGGCGCCATGAGTCCAGGCGCCACGCTGCCTCCCGGCTCATTCGTGGCCTGCAGCTGGAGCTGCAAGAGCTGCAGGACATGATGGCCTGACGTCGGCAAAAGCCAGCATAATCTTATGTATTTGTTCCTTTCTTTTGTTTATTATATTATTTATTTGTTAAAAAGAAGTTTTTATTAATTACTAAAATATTTTTGAAAAACCTGTGTTTTGAGTGTTTTGTTAAACCTTTAACACCTTCCTGATCCTGACATAGTGTGAAGAAGACTGAGTTTTTTTCCCATGGTCATTTTCCCATATTAATGAACACAGTGGTGTCTGCCGGCCGAAGTATTACTACATTACACACACTCCTGTTCACTGATTAAAATTGACAGACAGAAAAATAAAAAAGTCTTGGCTTGTTTGGGCAACAAGCCTGTACATTCTACCTTAACATAGGCAGTGAAAATTATATATGAGCTTTTTATGGCTGCCCTGGCCAGTAGTAGTAGGGGACGGGGTATATCAGCATAGAGTGATAGGTAAAATAAATACAACAGACTGCAGTGGTGTATAACAATGTCCGCTAATATAACTTGTATGGGAGGCAGAGGCAGTGTAAAAAATTATTATTTTTTTTAAAATATATATAACACATATATATATATATATATATATATATATATATATTTTATATTTTTTTTGGAGGGGGGGGACTAAAGGCTGAGGCTCCAAAACAAACTTAACAATACTAAATAGAACTATTAGTAACATTAACTAACAACAGCTACTCTCCTACTAAGCATAGAAAACGGAGGCGAAGGTAGACAACAGTGTTTGGTTTTGAAATAGGGTTTTGGAGACTTCAGGTTTGCACAGCCCATGACATGACACAAGACATTTGGCTGTAAAATTATGGCCCGGCTGACAGCAACAGTGGGAAGACACTCAGACTATTCTGCCCTGCAAGGCCTGATCTAATCACCACCAGCATCAGCAAGAGGAGTATGAAATTCGGATGCAATCCAGCCTTTATTCATTTTTATAAAGGTATTTTTTTGAACACTGCCCGGTGACAGATTTGTCCTTTTGGGTGTCACCCCCCCCCAGCGGCACTAAAAACCCTCTCTGACATGACACTTGAGGCTGGGCAGGAAAGAAGCCCTAGTGCATAGTGGGATAGTTCTGGCCACTGTTGTAATCTGCCTTCCCAGAAGTCCAGGGGGTCTGAGTAGAGGCTTTGTGAGCCAGACTGCAGGTACGCCTGAACCTGCTCATTGAGGCGGGTGATCTGGGCCTGCTCACTTGGCTGTAGCTGTTGGGAGCCTGCAGAGAAAAATTCCTGCTCATACTAATTAGGCTTCACTGGCTGCTGCTGGTTATGGCAGAAGGTGGATTACTCGGCCGGACCTCCTTCTCAGACATGCTGGTAGCAGGCTGGGGCTGGCTGAAAGCTGTGGCCAGGTTACTACATACCTTCTCCCGCAATGATACTAATTTCTCTTCCCTTTCCTGGGGAGGAAAACAATCCCCCATGTTGGATTGATACCGCAGGTCCAGAAGCATCGCCAGCCAGTATTCGTCAGTCTGCCTTATGTTTAGGATACGCCTGTCAGTGCGTAAGCATGTGAGCATACAACTCGCCATCCTGCCCAGCATGCCTGAGAGGCCACTTCTTTCCATCTCAGCCTCTCTCTGAGAAACTTCTGTGTCCCTGAAAGTCTCATCATTCTCATCCTCCAGCTGTGTCTCCTCCTCCTCCTCCTGGTCATCATCACCCTCATTAAAATCCTCCTCCTCTTCCCCCTACTCTAACTGAAGCTCCTCATCCTTCTCCTGCTCCACAAGGGAACTTTGACGTTGGGTCTCCCATACAGTGACAGCATGGCGGGTAGACAAATGGCCAGGATTTCCTTCCCCCATTGCCCCCTGCTGTATGAGCATGAGTGTCTTTTCCAGCACAAATATTATTGAAATTATGTCGTTCACACTGCAGCTGTCCCAGCTGACCAATTTGGTGGCTTTTTCTAAGGGTCTTAGAACAGTGCAGGCATCTCGGACCAGCCTCCACTGTCGGAAATCAAAGCTGCACCTTCTCCCTATGCTGGAATATTCTGGCTGCTGCTGGACAAAATCGTCCACTGCTCTACGCTGCTCTAGGAGTCACTGCAACATATGAAGAGTGGAATTCCACCGGGTCGTCACGTCACCTATTAAGTGGTGCCACGCCATGCCACGGAAGACCATTTTGACGCTGCAGTTCCACCAGAGCGTGGCAAGATACATATGAATGGCTGAAATGAGTGCAAAGCTTCCATGACTTTGCCAGCACTGTGCGCAGGCCAGTGAATGTTTTTAGAAATCTTTGCACCACTAGATTTAGGACATGTGCCATACAGGGAGCATGCGAGAATTGACCCAGGTTCAGCGCTGCCACTATATTTGTCCCATTGTCACTCACTGCCTTGCCCACTTCCAGCTGCCATGGAGTCAGCCAGCGCGCTATTTGCTGCTTCATGTAATGTAGCCAGCGCTGGCCTGTGTGGCTGCTACTGCCAAACTAAGTCTAACACTGCATGGGCAGCGTTTCACCTGGCACACGTGATATGAAGGAGCGGGGGTAACTTGCTGCCCTGACGCTCCAGCAGGCGGACTGCCCGTGGAGGTAGAAGTGGATAGTTGTTGGGTGGTCTGCTGCAATCCTGGCTGGAAAGCACGTGGAGGTGCCAACAGCAATTGACCCAGTTGCTGGGGGGTTCTTGCCTCGCTGCCACTAAATACATTCAGCCAGTGGGCAGTAAAGGACATGGATTGCCCCTGGCCGTAAACACTTCTCCAGGTGTCCACCGTGACGTGCACCGTGCTGCAGAGAGACAGCTGCAGGGAGCGTCCAATATTGTCAGCCACGCGGGAGTAAAGGGCGGGGATAGCTTTGTTAGAGAAGTAATGCCGGCTAGAGACCTGCCAGCGTGGCTGAGCGCAAGCCATTAGCTCCCTAAAAGCTAGGCAGTCAACCAGCTGGTATGGCAGAGACTGCACAGCCAGCAACTTTGTCAGGTGACCATTCAGTTTGCGCACTGTCGGATTACTTGTGGCGTAAAACTGTTTCCTGGCCACTCACTCGGCAATGGACGGCTGCCAAATGAGAGGAGGTGGAGAAATGCACACACTGGCCGACGATGAGGTGGATGTACTAGTTACACCCCGGGATGCGGGCAGAGCTATGGCCCTGGATGAGGCCTGCCTTACAGAAGGGACCCCAGGAGAAGTAACCAACTCTTTAGTATTAATGGGCTGCTCTAAATTGCAGGCATGACGCCGCTTGAAATGGTTCCACAGAGCAGTGGTCCCAAAATTTGTGGCTTTCCCACGGCTCAATTTCTGTTTACACAAATTACATGTGGCCATACTGCTATCCTTTGGCAGAGTGGTAAAATACTTCCACACACCCGACGTGTGCCCTCCACAGCTGGCCAAGCTTGTAGCCCTTGCACGCTCACACCCTGGTGCCGGCCCCACTATATTTGGGGTCTCGCTAGTTTCCAGGGAAGCACTAGCCCTGGGCCTAACTCGCCTCTGCCCTCTGTTGCTGCTACTACTAGTGCCACCCTCCTCCTTTGAGCTCAAACCCTCCTCACCAGCCCGATCCGCTTCCCAGGTCCTCCGGTCTAACACATCAGATTCATCATCAGACTCCTCCACAACACATTTTTTGGAATGCAAATTAGGCTGTTCCCCACCAACTGACAATTCTGGGCAGTCCAAACTATGACTGCCCTCTAAGAAATCCTCAGGGAGGCTGTCCTCTATAACCGCCAGATTATAAGGTGGGCTTTGTGGCTTTTTTTTTTTAGAAATTGCAGAAGGTACACCACTAGGAGGGAACACTGAAGCCCGAGATGTGGCAGAAAATGAAGGGGTTTGCTTGAGTGGAATGGTGTAGCAGGACGAGTCTGACCCCTGGCTACATATGGATACTGTATCAGCCGGATGACAGCAGATAATCTGGCTGAGACTGAGATGAGCGTGCTATCCACTCCACTACCTCATCTACTTTCTCCTCCACTACAATTTTGCGCCTCGGTGGGTTAGCCTGGTGTAACAACGGCCAAGTATTGCGAATACTACTTGTAGATGCTCCAGCTACAGATCCTTTGGCACGGCTGCCCTGTGCCACCTTCTCCTTTTTTTTAGCATTCAAAGTCTGGCTGGAACTAGACCCCTTTTGCTTATCCATTCCAGACATTTTTCAATTAACTCTGTGGCCCTGCAGCTGGTCTTTGTCCCTGTATCTCACTGTCTCTCCCTGTCTCTCCCTATCTCTCCCTGTCTCTCTCTCCCTGCTTGATTAAATACTAGCCCTGAACTGGCCCTGCAATTGCCCTGCAGTATCCCTGATATGTGTAATATGGATTCCCAGAGCTATTATATTAAATTTTCACAAAACAGGTATCAGAACTTCACACACAGTGCTTCTGCTTGTCTCAGCAGTTGCAGCAGAAGTGATGCGTCACTGGCTTACCAAGCCTGAGCCAATCAGAGCAAACCCTGCCCACTAGGTCAGGTGACCGCTTTCTTCCCGGGCTTTTGCGCACAATAAACGAACTAACAGTAAAAGTTCGCTAATGAATTGAATTCGTACGCAACAGCGTATAGAGTAACTTATACGTAGCAATAGCCTATAATTTATAGGACAAACTACATAGCGAATGCGTACACAGCCGAAGCGAATTACCTAATATTCGGATTCGCTTCGCAACTAAGAATTCCCAAGATTCGATACGACTCAACGAATCGACGAATCGATTCGCTCATCTCTACTGGTCACGCATTACAGCTATCTCTCCTGACCCCCATACACATGGACAATCAAGAGGTGGCTTATTTCCCCAAGAAAAAAATGATCCAACTGCCCTATCCTGCTATCCTTCAAAATATACCTTCACAAGTGAGCTGATCAGCCCCCCATATACACTTAACAGTTGGCTCGTCTTCCAGTCTGGTTCTGCTGATTTTCATGTGTATGAACCATGTTATGCCTAATAGACTATAGTGAAGATTTGGTTTTTAAAGGTGTTACAAAAATAAATAAGAACAAATAGCTAAAACTGAATGTGCAGGCAGACATGTCAAGAGAGGTGACAAGTCCTTTTTTACTTTTGAGTTAGAGCACATTCATACAATTTTTAGGCAAATGGTTTTGGAATTATGACTAGAAATGAAGAAAATGAAGACTAGATCTGTTGACTTTTACTGATTTCTATTCCAAGTTTAAATAAATCATTGGATGTCAATAGATCAGGGGTAGATTGGCCATAGACCTTACAGGGAAATTTCCGGGTGGGCTTATGCCCAGGGGGCCGCCTGGGCCCCCCTCACGACTGGCTACTGGAAGTTTTTGGGGATGTATTTTGTGATGCACTCTGGTATTTGGCTATGTGGGGTTGTATAATGTGCCAAAATATGGTATTGCTGGCCTTGCATTCCATCAATTTGGATCCAACTACAAAATGAGGCCACTTTTAGTAATTTTTCCAGGGCCATTTTAAGTTCCCAATCCACCCTTGCAACAGAAATACATTTTTTAGAGGATTTTATTGTAAGAAATGTACTTATGAAACTATAGATAAAGTCAAAGAAATCCCTACACAGGGGACTGAAAATAAATTAACAACGCAATACATATAACATGTGAAGGCAAGGGGAGAGAAATGAATAAAATTTAAGTTTTAGAAGGTCACATTAAAATGCGTATAGGTCGTGGTGTGCTAACTGTAACACTATACCTGGGTCATTTCCAAAAGACCATGGATCAATGTGTAAAGGAATTCTGAGGTTAAAAGATCTAAAGGTGCTTGTTAAAGCCAGTAGTTTGGGGGTGGTGTTTTGTGTAATCTAGCCATGGTCTCAATTAAAGATAAGCAAATCTATTCGCCACTCCGTAGATTTGATAATCTTCGTTTTTTTTTTTACACCAAAGCGAATCCAAATCTTTTCAGATTCACTTCGGAAGATTCTTCTTAAATCTTTGTACGCTAACGCTACGCACGCATAATATAAATTATGCACTAATGCATAGGCATTCACTTAAGTAGGGTACTTTTACTGTATGTTCGTTATTTTTGTGGGCCTAGACAATAATACACTAAAACTTCGTACGCACTTTGTACACTCATACGCAGAACACAAATATTTTTTTACGCAACTTAAACCAAATCGAACCTTATCTTAGGCAAATCTTTGGAACATTCGCTCATCTCTAGTCTCCATGTAGCCTCAGAATGGTTATTCTAGTCAATGATGGTTGGATGAATGCATTGAGAATGAACTATCAGGTTAATTTAATCTTCAGCCACAGAGAAAGAAAGGGAGCAAGATTCCATTTGGCTAAAGTATGAAATATAGTGACTGGATGAATAATATAAACAAAGAGAGGAGTTTCATTATTGACCCTTAAAGTTTATCACCTATGAACTCTATGTAGACTCTATGAAACAGTTTGAACATAGTTTCTGTTAAGGAGATTTATTTGCTGGCTTTTGAAGGGGTTCTAGATAGAGTTCTGTCAAAATGTGCCTCTCATTATTCCATAAGCTTTAGCTATATGCCCTGTGGTGGGGTATTGAGAGGTATGAAACAATGCCCTGTCCAATTGGTATATATATATATATATATATATATATATATATATATATATATATATACACACACACAGTACTGTGCAGATGTTTTAGGCAGTTGTGGGAAAAATGCTGCAAAGTAATAATGCTTTCAAAAGTAGGAGCATTAATAGTTTAAATAGTTTAAATGTAAGTTTTTTCTGCAGAAGGACAACAAACCCAAACAAGCAGCCAACATCATTAAGAAATATATTCAGCGTAAAGAAGAACAAGAAGTCCTATAAGTGATAATATAGGCCCCACAGAGCCCTGATGTCAACATCATTGAGTCCATCTGGGATAACATGAAAAGAAAGAAGAATTTGAGCAAGCCTACATTCACATGAGATTAGTGGTTATTTCTCCAAGATGTTTGAAACAACCTCCCTGCCAAGTTCCTTCAAGTACTGTCTGCAAGTGTACCTAGAAGAATTGATGCTGTTTGAAGGCAAAAGGTGGTCACACAAAATATTGATTGGATTTACATCTCTTTTGTTCATTCACTTTGCATTTTGTTAATTGCTAAAGATAAATTATTAACACTTCTATTTTAGAAAGCATGAGTACTTTGAAATATTTTTCCCACACCTGAGTAAAACTTTTGTACAGTACTGCACATGACCAGTATACCATAGATGACTTGCTAGCTGTTAAGTCAGATTCCATGCCCAAGGATATACTGTAACTGACATCTACAAATACCTATTTAAGGTGTATTGGAGATAACATAGATTAGATAGAAAAATTACAAATAGGGTAGAATATAACTTGATCAAAATAAGTTTAGGCTCCTGTTTCACCAATCCAAGGAGAAGTGGTGCTCTCTCCTTATCCACTTTAAAACATGGAACAATAAAAGCAATGACCCTTCATGAGAAAAAACTCACTGAATTCAGCACATGATTCTTATTAAGTAGGTACAAATGCAAGTGATAATCAGCCTATAAAAAACAATGCCTCTTACTGCAAGGCTGGTGTAGTGACAAACACTTTGGAAGAACAGAAAATCAGAGGAAAAGCCAAAGTTCTGAGTTTACCAAGCTTATTTGCTATTTATAGTACATCATGCAGAAAACACTTGTTCACACTGGCAGTGGTATATCTTATCTCCATTTCTCATACTGAAGTTTCTATTTATCTTAAAGGCACACTAAACCTAGTAGAAATGAATGACAGAAGTAAACAACCCAATGCTGGAAAATCTGCAGCACTTTTTTGTGTCATTTATGTTTTTAAAGTTACAAAGACACAAAAAAAGGGAGTCTTGCAGGAAATAACAAGTGAAACAAATGAAAATAGAATATAACAAAATGATAAATTAAACTACAAACATCATAAACAGATTAAAGATTGAAAGTTAACAGAAATCCAAGGGTATAAAGAAAAGAAAAAAGGGATGGGGAGTAAGAAAAAGGTAAGCCAGCATATGGGTTTATCTGCAGAACTTTTTGCATAATTCTGAAACACTAAGTGTCCTGCAGAGAACAAGTTTTAAATTCCTGCTGATCTTATCCATCTGTGGCTGAAGACCATCTGGGGTGGCCCTTAACCAAAGGGATGGACCTTATCAATCCTTTTGCCCTACCTAAGACAGGACACAGCAGGGAAGTCCCCCGCTCCAGCCAATAGTCTCACAGCTCATCACAGAACAATGAGGAGGAGGAAGGAGTATAGATGAGCTCTGGGAGACAGAGAAAAAAAATTTCTTTATAGATTTCGTAGTTTTGCAGTAACAAAATAGGAATACGGGAAAGGAGTAGATCAAGGGATTTTTTTTTTCTTTTGTGCATTTTCTGTGTTAAGTGTTCCCTTTAACTCTTTTGTTATCTTCACTAATGTCCAGAACAATGTAAAGTGTATGTCAGGGATCAGCAACCGTCAGCACTCTAGCTGCTATAAAACTACTACTCCCAGTATGCATACTTGTTAAAGTGTTCTTTTAACTTCCAAGAAAGTGTGTTGTAGTTTCAGAAAAGTTGGAGTGCTGGAGGTTGCTGATCTGTGGTACAGGGGAATCACTAGGGTCCTGACTCACCCCCATATGAGAATCTGATGAAATTATTAGTAACTAGAGATGAGCGAGCATACTCGTCCGAGCTTGATACTCGTTCGAGTATTAGGGTACTCGTAAGTGCTCGTACTCGGACGAGTATCTCGCCATGCTCAAGGAAATGGCATATCCCGCCTTTTGAATTTTTGAAGGCTATAAACTCAGCCAATCACAAGCCAGGAAACTCTGCGGTACACCCAGCATCACGTGGGGCCCTTACATGTCGATAGCAGAGGTTGGCTGGCCTGATCAGGTGACCCTGGAATATACTAGTGACTGCCCGCGGTGCTCGGCTCAGTCGCTGCCTGGATGCCGTTAGAGACAGATCTGCAGTGCGATACAGGGAGAGTGTTAGGGTGTTCTACTAGATTTGTGTTAGGCAGAAGTGATTCTAAAAGAACCCAACAGCCCTTGTTAGGGCTACAAGACCCTTTTTTTTATCTGCTTGTGGCTGGGCTTGCTGGCACTAGTAGTGCAGCTACCGCCATATTTGCAGCATTTTGCAGGGAGACTGGAAAAAGTTTATTTTTTGTCTCTCAGTGACACACATCCATTTCAAACAGCTAAGTGGGAAAAGTTTTTGTGTTTCATTGAAATAGGCACAGTCTGCAAAAGATTTTTTTCTGTCTAACTGATAGATAGTGGAAGTCACGGTACAAAATCCTTTTGTTTGCTCTCAGTGATACAAATCCATTTCATACAGCTGTGTGGAACCATTTTGTGTGTCACAGTTCAGCTGGCCAGTCATCACAAACCACAATCCGTATTTCTGTCCAGGTGACCCATACTGTACGTCAAGTAATCAAATACGGTCTTTTGCTCTCACTGATACAGCTACATTAGAAAAATCTGAGTGCGACATTTTTTTGGGTTGCAGTGAAAATAGCCACAGTCAGCAGGGGCTGAGTTTGATCTCTGATATATTCTGCACATCACGTTAAAATTTTTTTTTTTTTTTTTTTTTAAATCTCAGTGATACAAATCCATTTCATACAGCTATGTGGAACCATTCTGTGTGTCACAGTTCAGCTGTCCAGTCACCACAAACCACAATCCGTATTTCCTGTCCAGGCGACCCATACTGTACGTCACGTGATCCAATACGGTCTTTTGCTCTCACTGACATAGCTACATTAGAAAAATCTCTGTGCGACATTTGTCTGGGTTGCAGTGAAAATAGCCACAGTCAGCAGGGTCTAAGTTTGCTCTCTGATATATTCTGCATGTCACGTAAAAAAAAAAAAAACTTTTTTTTTTTTTTTTAATCTCAGTGATACAAATCCATTTCATACAGCTGTGTGGAACCATTCTGTGTGTCACAGTTCAGCTGTCCAGTCACCACAAACCATAATCCATATTTTCTGTCCAGGTGACCCATACTGTACGTCACGTAATAAAATACGGTCTTTTGCTCTGATACAGCTAGATTAGAAAAATCTCTGTGCAACATAATTCTGGGTTGCATTGAAAATAGCCACAGTCAGCAGGGGCGGAGTTTGATCTCTGATATATTCTGCACATCACGTTAAAAAAATTTTATTTTTTTTTTTTAAATCTCAGTGATACAAATCCATTTCATACAGCTGTGTGGAACCATTCTGTGTGTCACAGTTCAGCTGTCCAGTCACCACAAACCACAATCCGTATTTCCTGTCCAGGCGACCCATACTGTACGTCACGTGATCCAATACGGTCTTTTGCTCTCACTGACATAGCTACATTAGAAAAATCTCTGTGCGACATTTGTCTGGGTTGCAGTGAAAATAGCCACAGTCAGCAGGGTCTGAGTTTGCTCTCTGATATATTCTGCATGTCAAGTAAAAAAAAAAAAAAAACTTTTTTTTTTTTTTAATCTCAGTGATACAAATCCATTTCATACAGCTGTGTGGAACCATTCTGTGTGTCACAGTTCAGCTGTCCAGTCACCACAAACCATAATCCATATTTTCTGTCCAGGTGACCCATACTGTATGTCACGTAATAAAATACGGTCTTTTGCTCTAACTGATACAGCTAGATTAGAAAAATCTCTGTGCGACATAATTCTGGGTTGCAGTGAAAATAGCCACAGTCAGCAGGGGCTAAGTTTGATCTCTGATATATTCTGCACATCACATTAAAAATTTTTTTTTTTTTTTTTTTTTAAATCTCAGTGATACAAATCCATTTCATACAGCTGTGTGGAACCATTCTGTGTGTCACAGTTCAGCTGTCCAGTCACCACAAACCACAATCCGTATTTTCTGTCCAGGTGACCCATACTGTACGTCATGTAATAAAATACGGTCTTTTGCTCTCACTGATACAGCTACATTAGAAAAATCTCTGTGCGACATTTGTCTGGGTAGCACTTAAGCAGACCAAGTCTGCCTAATCTAATAGTTTCAGTGTCATTGCTCCATACTGCACGGTACGTAGTAAAATACGTAATTTTGCTCTAACTTATCCACCTACATATTAACTTGCTCAGATTAAACAAGTTTGTGGGTTTCAGTACAGCAGGCCCATTTTTTTTTTTTTTGGTATATATAATACACTTATATACAGAAAATGTTGAACCCCAGGGCTAAAGGTCGAGGACGAGGGCGTGGGCATTCAATTACTGCAGGGGGCAGAGGCCGTGGTTCTGGGCAGGGTGAGACAGTACCTGCTGATGAGGGAGCAGGGAAACGCCGCAGAGCTACACTCCCTAGCTTCATGTCTGAACTTACAGGGAAACGTGGTAGAGCACTGTTGAAACCACAACAGTGCAAACAGCTGATCTCATGGATTGCGGACAATGCTTCAAGTAATTTGTCCACCAGTCAGTCATCCACGCAGTCCACCCACGTTACCCAAGGGAGCACTCCTATGGCTCCTCCACCTCAACCTCCTTCCCCCCAGTCTGCCCTCTCCCAGGAAAATTTGGAATGCGATCCGGCATACTCTGAGGAACTGTTTTCTGGACCCTTCCCAGAGTCACAAACCACTTCTCAGGTTGCTGCTGACCTCTTTCCCGATGCCCAAGTTTTCCAACTGTCGCAGTCTGTGGGTGATAACATTGTTGACTTAGTGGAAGAAGTGTGTAAAGAGGTGTCGGACGATGAGGAGACACGGTTGTCAGACAGTGGTGAAGTTGTTGTCCAGACAGGAAGTCCGAGGGGAGAGCAGACTGAGGAATCGGAGGATGACGAGGTGACGGACCCAAGCTGGGTTGATAAGCCGAGTGAAGACAGTGCTTCTGAGGCGGAGGTGAGTGCTGCACCAGAACAGGTTGGAAGAGGCAGTGGTGTGGCCAGAGGGAGAAGCAGGGCAGGAGCTGGTGCATCAGCAGCAACTGTTTCACGTAGTGAAGCTCCCGTGGCGAGGCCTAGATGTTCGCAAGTCTGGAGGTTCTTTAAAGAAATTAAGGATGACCGACGGACTGTGGTGTGCAACCTATGCCACACCAGGATCAGCAGGGGTGCCACCACTACTAGCCTAACCACCACCAGCATGCGCAGGCATATGAGTGCTAAACACCCCACTCAATGGAAAAAAGGCCGCTCACCTCCTGCGGGTCACACCACTGCTCCTTCCCCTGTGTCACTTGCTGCCTCTGCTAGTCAACCACCTGCCCAGGACCCCGGCACGAGCGCCTCCCGCCGGAAAACCACACCTTTGCCTCCACGATCCTCCACAGAGTCCAACAAAGTGTCCCTGCGCAGCGTTCAGCTGTCTTTACAGAAGATGCTGCAGCAAAAGAGGAAATACAGTTCCACCCACATGCCCAAGCCCTCAACGTCCACATCTCCAAATTGCTGAGCCTGGAGATGCTGCCCTATAGGCTGGTAGAGACCAAGGCCTTTCGCAACCTCATGGCGGTGGCTGCCCCTCGGTATTTGGTCCCCAGCCGCCACTATTTTTCCCGATGTGCCGTCCCAGCCCTACACCAGCACGTGTCACAGAACATCATCTGTGCCCTGACCAACGCTGTTTCTGAGAAGGTCCACCTAACCACAGACACGTGGACAATTGCTGCCAGGCAGGGACACTATATATCACTGATGGCACATTGGGTTAACTTGGTGGAGGCTGGGACCGAGAATGACCCTGGGGCCGCTCATGTACTGCCCACACCGAGGATTGCGGGGCCTACCTCGGTCACGGTCTCTCAGACGTACTATGCCTCCTCCTCCGACTACTCCTACTCCTCCAATTTACCATCCGTGGGCACGGCGCTTTCAGTCGGTAGCTCTAGGCGCAGCAGCAGTGCCGTGGATAAGCGCCAGCAGGCGGTGCTCAAACTGCTGAGCTTAGGTGACAAAAGGCACACTGCCCAAGAACTATTACAGGGCATCACGGCGCAGACCGATCTGTGGCTGGCACCGCTGAACCTCAAGCCAGGCATGGTTGTGTGTGACAACGGGCGTAACCTGGTGGCAGCTCTGCAACTCCTCAGACTCACACATGTGCCATGCCTGGCCTACGTGTTCAATCTCATAGTTCAGCGGTTCCTCAAGACATACCCCAATCTGTCTGATTTGCTCACCAAGGTGCGCCGCATCTGTGCGCATTTCCGCAAGTTGTTCACAGATGCTGCCACTCTCAGGGCAGCGCAGCGCCGCCTTCAACTGCCCGCTCACGGACTGTTGTGCAAAGTGCCCACAAGATGAAATTCGACATTAAAGATGTTATCCAGAGTTTACCAGCAGCGCAGAGCGATTGTAGACTGCCAGATGTCAACTTCCACCAGAACTGGTAGTCAGGTCAGTCAGCTTCCTCAAGTCTACAATGAGGAGTGGACGTGGATGTCTGATATCTGCCAGGTGTTGAGCAACTTTGAGGAGTCAGCACAGATGGTCAACGGCAATGCCACCGTTATCAGCCTTACCATCCCGCTGCTTTGCCTGTTGAAAAATTCACTGCTCAGCATGAAGTCTAAAGCTTTGCGCTTGTCACAAGAGACGGTGGAGGAAGATAGCCAGATCACCCTACGGTCTGTTTCTCAGCTTGTATCGGAGGAGGGGGATGAGGATGAGGAGGAAGAGGAGGAGAATGTCCGCGAGACAGAAGAGGGTACCAATGCTCAGTCCTTCTTAACTCTTAAGCGTGTATGGGCTGAAGAGGAGCAGGAGGAGGAAATGGAGAGTCAGGCCAGTGAGGAGAGGGAATTCTTGCTGGATTTCCACGGAATTCAAATCTCCTCCGGGGGAAAGCAGCTAAAGATTAACATTACTTATGTATCCGATTCCTCTTCTCTACTCCTCCTACTCCTCCTACTCCTTGTCGTCTTTGCCTAACGCTGACCCAAAACGCAATTTTTTAGAGGGCCAACTGGCACTCTTTTCTGACAATTTTTCCGGAGGGCCACCTACTGGCCTTCTCTCTAAACAATTTTTCCGGAGGGCCACCTACAGGCCCTCTCTCCAAACAATTTTTCCGCAGTGTCAACTATAGACACTGTAAAACAATGTTTCAGGAGCGTCAAACAGACAGTCCAAAACAATTTTTCAGGAGGCGCAAGTACTGACATTTAAAAAAAAATTTTTTTGCTGAGGGTCGACTTTATGTACTCCGAAAAGAAAAAATTTTTTGGAGGCTCAACAAAAGCCATTTCACTGCATTCTCAGTCGGACAAAGTCATTAGTGGTGTAACCGCCATGCTGTGTCAGGCTAAATTTTTGGGTGCTTCACCAGCTACCGCATACTAACTCAGTCACTCTGTTGTCACCGCCGCCATATAGGGCCACAAAAAATGTTTATGTGGTTCACCTGCTCCTGCAGTGTCACTCGCTCACTCTGTTGTCACCACCATAATGGTTTGCACTATAGCAGCCCAAGTCTGCACATTCCCCTTTTTATCTCCAAGTGATCTATACTGCATGTCACGTAAAAAGATACGTTCTTTTGCTCTCAGTGATACAAATCCATTTCATAAAATCCTTTCTTTCTCTTTAACTGATCTATAATGAACGTCACTTTTAAAAATACGTATTTTTTCTCTCCAAACAATTTTTCCGGAGCACCACATACAGGCCCTCTCTTCAATCAATTTTTCCGCAGGGCCACATAATGCGATAGATGGGAATCGAACCCGGGTCAACTGCTTGGGAAGCAGCTATGCTCACCACTTTACAACCAACAGCCACAGCAACTGATAAGAACAGATACTAAACTTGATGTAAGCCAACATTTTGACAATCAATAACGCGAAAAGGGTCCGCCGTCGAGCACGGTGTTCGGCCACCCTGAGCATTTCTCAAGGAGACAGCCTCCAGGCCCCGGCCAAAATTCAGGAGCACTCCTGCTGTATTTTTCTCGCCGACGACTGGAGAGACAGGCCGTCCCCACCATCATGCTCTTCTTTGGCCTACCTATCTGCATAGCTCCGCCAAGTTCTGGACACACCCCTTTCCTCCCACATACGTGACGTCCTGGTGCCGAAGCGCGCCTGTCTGAAAGACACATAGGGAGGAGTGAGTGAAGCCATGATGACAGCTGATTTCTTGCTGTTTTCTCCTCTGGGCTCCCTCAGTGTCACTTGCTCATTTTTTTGTCACCGCCGCCATACAGGGCCATAATAAATTTTGATGTGCTTCACCTGCTCCCGCAGTGTCACTCGCTCACTCTGTGGTCACCGCCATAGTGGTTTGCACTATAGCAGCCCAAGTCTGTACATTCCCCTTTTTCTCTCCAAGTGATCGATACTGCACGTCACGTAAAAAATACGTTCTTTTGCTCTCAGTGATACAAATCCATTTCATAAAATCCTCTCTTTCTCTTTAACTGATCTATACTGAACGTCACTTTTAAAAATACGTCTTTTTCCTCTCTTTCGCTCTCTCCAAACAATTTTTCCGGATAGGTGCCGTATGCGGTATTAAACTGAGAAGAATGCATACAACACATGCCCCACTTGACAAATTTCACAGTTGACAACCGTACTGGTTGATGCTAAATTTTTAAGTTGGGGTCCTGCGTCGTTATTCGAACTCCATCCGGCTGTTGTCACCACCACACACGCTAGCCAAGGGGGCACTCCTCTGGCTCTTCCAGCTCAACCTCCTTCCCCCCAGCCTGCCCCCCACCTACAGGCCCTCTCTCCAAACAATTTTCTCGGATAGGGGACGTATTAGATTTTGAACTGATAAGAAGAACAGATTTTTTTTGGTTCTTCTTTTAATTGGCCCCTGACCTGTGATAGGCAGAGCATGGACACGTCCCCTTAGCTGCAGTAGAAAAGACACTCCCCTGGCCAGAGCAAGCTCTTTTTCCTTTTCCGTGTTCGAAAAATCCATGAAATATATGGTCCCAAGACAGGGGACGTATACGATTTTAAACTGAGAAGAATCGATGCCACACATGCCCCACTAGTTCAAGCTCAATGTTGACAGCCGTACCAGTTGATGCCAAATTTTTAAGTGGGGTTCCTCCACTACCAGCCTAACCACCACCAGCATGCGCAGGTATACGAGTGCTAAACACTATGGAACCAAGGCCGTCCATTCCCCTCATGCCACCACTGCTCCTTCCCCTGTGTCACTCGCTGCCTCTGCGAGTCAACCCCCAGCCTAGGACCCCGGTACGAGCGCCTCCCGCTGGAAAACCACCCCTTCGCCTCCATAATCCTCCACACTGTCCACCAATGTGTCCCTGTACAATGTTCAGTTGTCATTACAGCAGACGTTGGAGCGCAAGTAGAAAAAAGTTCAGCCCACCTACATGCACAAGCCCTCAATGTCCACATACTGGGCCACGCTAAATTTTTTATGTGCTCTACCTGCTATCGTCGTGTAGCTCGGTCACTCTGACCGAGTCTGACCCTGGGGCCGCTCATGTACTGCCCACTTGGAGTATTGCGGGGCCTACCTCGGTCACGGTTTCTCAGACTTACTATGCCTCTTCCTCCAACCCCTCCTCCTCCTCCTCCTTCGAAATACCATCCGTGCTTCACCTCCTGCTACCTCAGTCTAACTCGGTCACTCTGTTGTCACCGCCATGCTGCGTCAGGCTAAATTTTTGGGTGGCTCACCTGCTACCTCATCTAACTTGGTCACTTGTTGGTGTCACCGCCATGCTGTGTCAGGCTTATGCCTGTATCGTGTGGCTGGGGATAGGAGAGCAGTGCCAGCATGGGCATGGGTGATGGACCTTTGTTGCACCTCCCATTGAGTCTCCCATTGACATCAATGGGGTTCGTTATTCGAAACGAGCACCCGAGCATCCGGAAAAGTTTGTCTCAAATAACGAGCACCCGAGCATTTTAGTGCTGGCTCATCTCTATTAGTAACCTTAAAACCGTGCTTGGACACTTTTAAAGTATTTTACATTTCATTACTGTATGCTCTATAATCTTTGCATGGTATAAATTACATTTCTACCTGTCCCCTGCTTTGCTGCTATTTTGTGGTTGTACTTTTCATGGCACTGTCATATGACGTCATCCAGTGGAGGACTCACTTTACGCACCTGTCCATTCGGTAGTGCCCGCTCCCAGCTTTCAACTCTCTGTACATGTCTTGCGTCTCCTGTCCCATCAAACATTGTTACTTGTGCTATGCAGATGCAGGATAAAGAATAATGCACATGTTCATTCTTCTTCTGCTCTGCATCGGGCTATATGTAGGCTCCAGTGTTAGTTTTCATAGTGCTGACTTCACATGAAGAGTTTATCAAATGTGCTATCTAAACTAAACGCTTCATAGGGAGTCTGCACCATCAGCATATAAACCGATGCACAGCAGGAGAAGATTGGGTATCTGCAGATATCTTCCTCCTGCATCTGCGCATTACAAGTAATAGCAAATTATAAGACAGGAACAAGTGGAGGTGAACGATACTAAGTCTGTGCAAGATCAGTCCAGAGAGTCTGCACAGTAAAATGAAAGCCAGGTCAGGCAAGTCCTCCACTTGATGACGTCTGGAAGAAATGTAAATTATATGATGGAAAGATAACAGAACATACAGTGAGAAAATCTAAAAAACTATAAAAGTATCCAACCCCTTTAATATTTTTGGAAAAGGTTATGTTGTCTCATATTATTTAATCAATGTGTACAGTTCCTTCTTGACATTGAATCACCCGCTGTCCACAGTATTCAGCCATCATTATATACCTTCTTCCAAGTTGTCATAGAGTTGCTTCCAGCACTTTATTTAAAAAAAAGCTGTGTGTCAGCAATTAATATTTTGTATATAGAAAACCTAAAGTGCATCCAAATTACAATTAAAGCAATTAAAATAATTCCTTCAATTTAATTTATTTTTGACTCACAATGACATCTTTTGGCAATGGAAGCTATGTGCATGACAAGATAATTTCTAGAACAAATCAGAAAGACATAATTATTTTCAGTCATGTCCACCTTCGATTGCCATTCAACTATAAACGATGCCTTTTTTGAAAAATAAAACTGATACATTGTACTTTTCCTGGACTGATTGGAAAGTGTTAAAATACAACACATTTTACTGGCACTTTTTTATGTGAGGATGGGCTGGGATGAGTTGAATCTTTTTCAAGAATGTGAATACTATCAAGTCTTTCCGTGAATTTTCTCTTCAGCTAGGAAATTAAGGCTCAAGTCTCAAGATCTTTGTGGGACATACACATACTGAGCACAGGGAAAACCATGCAACAGGTATATGCATCCTGAATCATTAACAGACACATAAAAGGGGTTTTCTAGAAATAATTATCTTTTTCCTAACAGCCCTTAGCCTGTGTAGCATGTTTACACATTTAGATTTACTTGCTCCTCGCCAGTCTGTTCCTATGCCCTGGATCCCGTTCTTCCATCTTCCAGTCCAGGCTTCTATTCTTCAGACTGGGGTGTTGACATGGTTGCCTGTGCCTCTCCAGTGAATGACTGGCTTCAGTGGTAACCTGTTGCTTTGGGACATATCACAGCTAAAGCCAGTCATTGGCTGCAGTCGCACAGCTAAAACAAGTTGGCAACCAGCAGACAGAAGAAAGTATGAATCACTCAGTAAATAATGCAGGGTAGGGGCTGATAGGAGATAATTATTCTTGGAAAACCCCTTTATAATCCCTCAATAGCTGCTGTCTGACTGCTCATTCAGGAACTAATAGCTAGTAGCTATTCCTCCCAACCTCCCCATACACATTCATTTTCTGTTTGGCCGAGTGTACATGTGTCTCATTGGGTAGAGGGGATTAATCATTTGCCAGACACCTCTTGTGGCTTAACTCCTTTGACTGCAATAGATTGGGTGTGTTGACATTCAACATGCCCAATCCTTTGTTGCCAGACATCTGCCCAACAAATTTCAGTTGAACATTTAATACACATCAGATAGTCATCCGGTCCTACCAAAATTCGTGGGTTTAGCCAATGCTAGTATTCGGAATGGTCAGTAATAGTTCAGTTTAGGAAGGGTTGAAGATTTCAACTAATCGGACATGAAAGTCAATTCTAAGAAAACTGATTTTCTGTTAGTATTTTTACTTATTAACTATATTTCTTATTTGGACATGGTGGCCATCACAAAGAAAGACAAGCCAGTTAAAAAGCAAAGCTTTCCCAAATCTTTTTGATGAATAGTCTTCAACTGTTTGAGCCTGTTAAACAGACCAGATTAGAGATAGGTCTCATTTCAATACACTTGGATTAGTACAACTGAGTGACTTGATTATGCATCTATAGAAATACCTTAAGACATGTTCTGCCTGTAACAGATAATGTCCAAAGCTTTATAGTCTGAAGAAGTTGCACACCTGTTCATTTTCGGGTGTCAAATATCAGAGGTTACACTGCAATACAGGAAAGCATATTGAGAAGTAACCCATAAAGTATCAGGGAAGTAAAGAGAATCAAAGAAATCACGCAAGTCTTGTATCTAAAATCCAACCATTTCAATTAAAAATATGGTAATTATAATGATTTTTAAAATCTGCCTCATTATAAAATGAAAATTCATTACAGCAACTGTTTCACTCTAGTTAAACATTTGCCCATTCACTTTTTAGTTACCACATACTGCATTTTTCTCTTTAAATTGTTTTCTCTGATTATTATTCTTGGATGATATTACACTGTGAGACTGCCAAGATATTTTCTCCTGTACTTCACTTCTTTGCCAATTAAGGACAAATTATTTTATGTCATTGACAAAAGAATGCGGTAGGATTTTCTCAATACCTATTATTCATGTCAGATGGAAAGTAACACATGCAGTATGTCATGTGAGTCCCAATATGAAGAATTAGTATAGACATTCAGTAAATCCGTCTCATATCTGTTATTGGTCTTAGAATTTTTAGAATAATATAAAAAAATATATATTTTTACCATTTCCTAACAGTCTTTGCCTTGACCCATAAATCCTTGTCAGATGGAGAAAGAAGTGATATTTCTCCTGTGGTTTGTGATTTACTCCTGATGATTTTAGGGTACAAATGGAATGTTCAATATTCTATATAGGCTGAGCCAGTCATTTTATTCCTATACACATGCAGGAAAACTCATCTGCTTTAAATATCAATTTTTCACATGTTTTTATAACTTACATTCTATCATAGAGTGTTGAGAACTCTAGCAGTTCAATTATATGTTGGCATATGTAGCTTTCGGTTTTTCTGTCCTGAATACAGACACCATATGCCTTTCCCTATATTGATTAAATGAATTGCAGACTGGGACTATTTCAAGGAATTTACTTTTTGACAAGCACAGAAAATCCTTCTTGTTCCCCTCGTGATAAAGCTGCCTGTGTTTATTTTAAAAAGCCTCATGCATGTAAAAAGTTATCAGTTGAAGAAATCCAACCCTTTTCTTTTCCTTAAACCTTAAGCATTGATGTGAACCTTTTTGGTATGGAGCAGATGTTAGGATATGAGTGACTTATATTATACATATGCCATGAAATGGGAAATGCATTTAATATATAATAAGATATTTTAGTTCTACAAGAAATAGAAAAGGCAATTCTTCTTTTCTCTGGGTCCTTGGAACAAATTCAATGAATACTAATTCAAACTCTTTGAATTTCGAAAATGGAATTTTAAAATGTAATACAATATATTTAAGAAAGAAAATGTGTTATTAATTAAATCAGTAGATCCAATTTCTTTTTTTTACTGTTTATATTTTTCATATCTGATTAAACCTTATCCATTTTTTCTCTTTTATGATCACACATACAAAATATATATACTGTCAGGTTCACACTACAGTTGCAGTAATCAAGCTTGAAAATTCTTCAAACCAGCAAATAAAGTTCTTTTGTAAACAGTTTATTTTAGAAGCAAATTGGTGCAGGATGTGATATCTCTTGTAATCTGACTTAATGATGTTTAGTTAATAGGATAACAGACATAGTAAACTGCTGTAAAAACATGTCTTCCACCATAACTAACATCTCTCCTAGCACCTACAGACCTGCAGTATTGATTTCAGGAGGATTAGTATCAACAACACATTCATTTGGCTTTTGACATTTTCCCTATCTATTCCCGATGCTTAATACATACGCATTGAAACATTGCATTGACTGTATTACTAAATACTGAAATATAAAATTCAGAATGAACATAATTATATAATTGATATAAAGAATCCTCACGACCTATATAAAATACTAAAAATCAATCATCATAAAAGTATTATGAATTATATATATATATATATATATATATACAGTAACACAAATAAGATAATTTAGATCACATTATAAATTCAGAATATATCCTCACTGCCTAAAATAGCACAAATTTATGTTTATTTTATACAATGGTGTTTTTTTAACACCACCAAACAAAATGCATGTAGCAATAATACAGTTCTAGGATCCTATAACATACTGGAATGTTTTAAGTGCCTAGATTATATCACTTTATAAACTGTATATGATAATTATAACATATAAATAAGAATTGAATCATAAAAAAATAGCACTGGTTCCTTGCAGCGCTGGGGTTCTGGGTTTGAATCCGACCAAGGACAACATCTGCATGGAGTTTGTATGTTCTCCCCATGTTTGTGTTGGTTTTATCCGGGTACTCCAGTTTTCTCCCACATGCCAAAGACATACTGATAGGGAACTTAGATTGTGAGCCCATTGGGGATAGCTTGAGGCTAATGTCTGTAAAGCGCTGTGGAATATAGTAATGCTATATAAGTACGTAAAATAAATACATTTTAAAAAATAAACCCAAAGTTAAAAAATAGCAGTTTATTTGTGTTGTATATTCATGGAATTCACTCAAGTACTTGTAGAAAGCCACATTTATACGTATGGATAGATACGTATTTTGATATTTTCTAGGGATGAGCAAATCCATACTAAAATTTGGATATGCAAACCAAATTTTTCAAAAAGTTCAAATTCTACCAAATTGGAATTTTGTGTGAGAGAATTTTCAGGCAATCATTGCACTTTTGATTCAAGTGAAATTTATTTGGCCTGGAATCGCTTCGGAAGGCTGATTTGGCCAAATCGACCAAAAACAAATTTTAAAAAATTCACTCATCTCTAATATTTATTTTGTAAAACAGATAAAATACTTTTTTATGTTAGCTGCCTATAGACTACATGAGGCTAGGATTTTAGAAAGTTGGAACAGAAATGAGGTTTGCCTCATGTTATATATTAAAGAGCATCTGTCACCGATTTGTGAAGTAGAGTATAAGGACAGTATTTTTTCCATTTGATTAAATTCAATTTAACAAAAAAGGAAATGATAATTGGGTTTGAATTAGCTTGTCCATATTCAATGACTGAAAGGGTGAAGCTCAAATGCTTTAACAAAAGTAATTTCGAAATTTTGCACAATTGTTTCCAGGATCCAAAGCTAAATATAACGTATGTTAAAAAAAAAAATCATTTGATTAACTCTTTTGTCTGATCCTCCATCTAAAAAATCTGCAGTTTTCACAAAGGGACTGAGTAGCTATTTGCTAATATATTAGTTCTATTGTCCAAATTAGATGGTAATGGTCTGGATTTTACTGTATATTGACAGAAAGGACAATAGCCTTTATATAGTTTATGTAAACCACTTGTTGTACAATTGAGTGGGGTAGTGCTTTTCACTTTTTATCTAATATGGGCCATAATTTTCAATTATATTTTCTGTTGTAGTTATTTAAAAAAAATACAATATACATATTTTCTTAAAGGGACAGTCCAGGATTTGACATATGGATGAATAGGTAATGTGGTAAAATAAAAAAATTAATACTCAGTGGTTTAATCCTTTGTCAATCTAATATGGCCTCTCCACTGGTGCTGCAACAATGAGATCACAGACAGCAATTACATCAAATGCATCATTTACATAACCGCTGCAGACAATGAATGGCTTCACCAGTTATGTCCGTTTGCTCAGCATTTGCTCAGTCCTAAGGCCAGCAATTGGCTACAGCAGTCACAAGAATGACAAACATGATGTCATCACTGCGGGACCGACAGAGACCATAAGAGTGGTGGTGCTAGAGAGACAGGAGATTGAATGGGTATTTGTTATTTCTTTGATTGCCTACTGTTAAGGTGCATTTGCATGCACTAACTGAGCAGGCAATTATGAGGGAGGGACTGTTCCTTCCTGATAAGTGCCTGCTCATCAGTGGAGGAAAGAGCTGCATTTATATGTAGCAGTCACATCCACTGTATTGGACTGAGTGATGTCCTCTTGCATATTATTTCCAAGCAGCAGATGTTTGTTCACACATCAAGATCAGGTATGCAGAAAGAATGATTTAAGGCGCTGCATAAGCAATTAATTCACACTCATTCTTCTGGTGATCGCCGGCACATTTACATGGGCCTATTATTGGGATCAAGTATTTTTGTAGTAAGGTTTGTTTCCCATAATTGGCCTGACAGTTGCGAGTTGTAAATCCGCCATTAGTCAAATTCTGATTACCTACCACCTTTAAATTCTGTTCACACTAGCATCATGGCTTCCATGCACAACAAAGCTATAACATCTATGTCAAATCTGTTTTCAAGCAGATTCTGACAAATTCTGATGATTCCCATTGCCTTATGATGGGGTCAGTCAGGTTCCTTTGGGGGTTCTGGTAAGTATAACGGTTTAGATTGTACTATTCTTTTCGTCAAAAACACCACTGCCACCCAAAACCATACTTTTATATTGTTATTTCTTAAACATATATGTCTGACTGCTCTGAAACATTCTGCTCTACAATTAATGCTCTAGAAACGTAGTTTCACTAGAAAACTTGGCATGAATCTTGTTTATCATATGTGTCGCACATGCTAAAAATGACGGAAGTTAATATTGATTGCCTGCCAGCTACCTACTGTGGCACACGTTTCTTCAGAAACACTAGACATAGTACAAACCAGCATGCCACCAAACCAGCTTAAATTTTATGATGGCAGTTTTAAAATTACGCATTCTATAATATACTCTGATCTAAAGCAGAATGGTCTCATAATACACACACCAATGTAGAGCATGCTATACAATGAAGTAATGTGTACACTCTGATGTGGATTTCCTTGCGATCTTCCAATTTTCTGTGTAAAATAACACAGCAAGGGGCTTGTCTGAGGGAATCATAAAAACAACACTTAGAGCTTTGTGTTCGGAGCATCAATGTGTGTGGCTCAGCAGCACTAAGGCACTAAGGAATTTTGAAGCCCACCATATGGACTATATTTATGAATTGGATGATTTCAATGCTTTCACAAACATGAAGAGGTTAACCTTTGAACATTCACAGTCTTTTAGCCTGAACCATTTTTCTTCCTTTCTTGGTGGTTGTCGGCTCTCTGGAATTCACTTGTTGGAACCAATTGTCTTGTTTCCTGGATTTTTTTGATCTCTCTGTATAGTGAAATCCTCCCCTTCCCCCATTTTAACATTCTATCTTATTATATTTGGTCTAGTCACCAGAAGAAAGTTACTTCTAAATTCATGGTATTATTAGTTGAGTCTAAAATTAAAATATAATGTGCCAATCCATGTTTTCTTTATATATATATATATATATATATATATATATATATATATATATAATTATCATGTTTGAGTTTTCAATTCACTTACACAGGTGATTGATCCCAGAAAATACCCTAAATGCCATTGAAGAAGTCAGGAAGTAATTGTTCACCCAGGTCAGAAAAGATTGACAGCTTCCTCATGGGGGTAGTTTGTTTTGCCTTCTCTGGGATAACATGGTGATAATAAAATACAATACGTTGAGCTTGAATGGCGTATGTCTCTTATAATACTTAGTAGAAAGTATAGAATTTCCAGAAATGAAGATATAGAAAAACATATTCACCTATGGCTGAATTTTCTGTTGTGGAGCATATATGATCATGGAAGCTGATATGCTCTGCCTCTAACATACATCTCTAGCATCCTTCATTGTTTGATTTTCCATTAAAACTACATATGTTTGTATTCTATCATGCCTGCTCCCCTTGTAAATGTCATTTTCAGGCAGATTTCCAAAGACATCCCCATAGATTTTCCAAAGATTCAATTTTGTGCCTTTTCCCTACTTGATAATACCTTTAAATCACTGTATGCTGATATGAGACCTCACTCTCTTTCCTAATGCATAGTAAATCTGCTACTAGTGCCCCCATTTATGATGGACCAGGAAAAATTCCCCACTTAATACAACATTACCTGGTCATGCACCTATTCTACAGCAAGAATGTCACTTAATCCTGGAAATATATGAAAATATTGTTATACAGAGTCTGTGGAGTATCCACTATGGATTCAATGAGCTATTACTACAATACCTAGAAGACAGAGGAAAATTCCTCAAAGTGTGTCCTCATTTTCATTTATAACAGGAAGTATATAAAATGTGTTCAAAGTCTAAAACCAGTTTGTGATCAAGCCAGTAATAAACATCTATCTATCTACAGTATCTCATATCTATATATCTCACATCTATATCTATCTACCATCTATCTATTTATCTATCACAAAACCGAAAACAGTAAAACAGCATTTTTGGCTGTTTTTACTACCAATATACTCCTTTCTCAGAATCAGTAATCATTATTATACTTGGAACACCATTATTCTTTACAGTTTAGACATACAGCTGGAAAATATTTTTTGTGTAAGTGACAAACATATATTATGGTGTAAATGTTCCATACATCATATTGACATACTGCATGTAAGGCATGCCATTTGCAATATGTAATTTTCCTTGCTATTTTGTGGTGAGAACCTAACACTCCTAATGGGAGAAAGTAGGAGAATTTATTTATTCACAGTACATATCTTTAACTATGTGATTTGTGCATTTTATATTAATATATAGTATATGCCATACTATAGTACATGCCATAGTAATTAGAATAATCAGCATCGTCCAGTTCCATAGTATTACAATAAACAACTCAATGTAGATATGTATACATCTATTATATATGGACTGGAAATTCACATTTTATGTTGTATACTTAATTACTTTTATGAAGTTCTCCTAATTCTCTCTTCTGGGCCTCTGAGCCCCCAGCCTCCAAAAATGTGTTTATTGTGTTATTTATACAATGTATAGTTATTTAGATTTGGTGCAAAAACAATGTAAACTAATAAAAAGGAAGTATAAAGATAACAAATATCATGATTTAATATATACTGTACATATAACAATGATAGGACCGAATATACAATGCATTTTTTTTTTATTTTATCGGTAGAAGTTTGAAAAGCCTCAGCAGTGTTACTCTTACTGATATTCTTATTTCTTTATTGCAACACTTCTACACATGCTTGTATTATCTATCTATCTATCTATCTATCTATCTATCTATCTATCTATCTATCTATCTTTCTTTTTATTCATATCTATCAATCCACTCTCTGCAGTTCTATATTTCTAGCTAGATAGCTACTTATCTATGCCATATTTGTATATCTCTCCATCTCATATTTAACTTAGCAGTGTTACTCTTACTGATATTCTTATTTTTTTATTGCAACACTTCTATACATGCTTGTATTATATATGTCCTATCTATCTGCCTATCTATCTATCTATCTATCTATCTATCTCATATCTAGTATCTATCTATCTATCTATCTATCTATCTATCTATCTATCTATCATCTATCTATCTATCCGACGGAGTAAGTGGACTGAAACATCACCTTATTTGACTGCAATTCGGTAGTGCTGCAGAATGTGTTGGAAATATCTGTCTAATGGTAACAGCACAGTTTTCAGCTGAACAAAAGATTTCAAAATACTAAAAAAAAGGAAACTGTTTTAATTTTACATTTGGTTTGAACCCTTTTGCAAGTGTTGACCTATGTATGGTATGCAGACATCTAAGAAATTGCATTTTCATTTGAATTTATATTGTTATGTTTGAAATAAAACTGAAAAGAAAAATGCTTTCAAGGTTCATCAGTTAGTAAACTATGCATCAAAGGGAAATTTCAATTAAAGACATGCTTAGCTTTTGCATACGCTTATACAAAGCTCTTATGTATGTGGGTTATGGACTTTTTCAAGACCTATGAGAGTACATGTCATGGAAATACAAAGCTGATAAACTATAAGAGAACAATTGTACTGTGCTCAATATCTTCATTTATATAATCTAGAAAAGAAAACTGTAGCAAAAAATAAAATAGTAAATTATTAATCTAATAATATGATATGAAATTACAACTCAATGCAATGATAATTTTAAACAATCCTATGACTTATATAGTTAGATTTCCATACTGCGGTGTACTTCTTGCTTTATAGAATTATTTGACTAATTCAGGCTAATTCATGTTAATGAGGTTGTTTGTGATTGATGGGGTGAATATGGCTTTTTGATTTTTTAACCCATTTTAAGACTGTTTAGAAAATTATTAAATGGACAACATATTTAACATAAACTGAAATAACCACTGTGGGTAAATCTCTTGTTTTATGTTTACATATGTATATATACTATTATGTTTATATTACTTTTAGACACTAATATCTTTGTAAATGGCCTTAAAGGGGGTTTCAAATATAAATATTGTTGAATCAATATACAATTACTGGGAACTCCATCAACTATTATGGATAGACACGGCTGTAATGTTTGGTAAACCATAGCTCTCCTTTTAGATTTTTTTCTTTTTACAACACGTTACCACTATCAACTTAGCAACACAGCTCTATTCACTTTATTGGAAAAAACAGCATGCCACTGATCTGACCTGGAGATTGATTGAGTGATTTAAAATTAGTTTTTAAAATGTCAGTGTGACATAAAAACCTTATCATAAATCTGTAGAAATATTTATATATAGAAATATTACTCAAAATTTTCTTAAAATTCGGATCAGCAATTGAGACTTCAAGGAGCGACTAATTACTTTGTGTTGATATGATACCTCTCCATTTAATCCAATTTGTTTGAGCAGCTCCTGCTGACTTTATGTTTTCACATTAAACAGATTGTCTCTAAGATAAGGAAACATGACCAATGTTCTGTTCTGAATAGATGTTCACATTTCCCAACATTACACAACCCAGCCGAAATGAGATGCTTGGCATAACTAATTAACCCTGAAAGCAGTACATAATACCGATCTTAGTGTTTTAGATTGTAATTGAGGGGAAATGACCTATAAAGATAAACATTCCTGAACTGTGAACAGTTATTTCAGATGATTGACGCATCTGCAAAAAAAAAAAATCTTAAGTGAATGTAAAAACATTCGGTTTGACTTAGTGACAGACTATATTCCTCTATAATACATTTATTTTGATGTTTTACAGTATACAACCAATTCTATAAGTGAAGTGTTAACAATAGACCCTCTGGTTCTGGCAGGGTGGCCAAAAGCCTCTTGACAATCTTCCTCTGCTGTAGGATACAGGTTTGGTTGTGATTCTATATTGATTTCTAGACTAATGTCTGTAAATGCTTATGGATGTATACCAGCAACCCTAATCTTTAATGTGATACCACCAGATCTTCACAGTGCTTTTCACTAGCTATATACTTAAGATAGCTGTTTGGTAAATGCTTATTTAGCCAAAATCAATCTCTCATGACCGGTCTTTGGCTTATCTGTTCAAGAATATAATGATCGGCTATGTTAAAATCCAACAGCCCAATATTTTTCTCCCTTAACATCTGCCATTGGGGAAGAGTGGCCTCCTTACTCATAAGATATTTGGCTGGTCTTGTCAAAATCAGCAGGTTCAGCTAAAATTGATTTAAAATACAGGTACAAGACTCCAGATATCACAAAGTGAATAGGAACCAAAGCTATTTGGTTAATGTCCAATTTACACAATCGGGTATTCTGGTTTATGTCTATTGATGACTTCTAATCATCTGTTTGTTTGAAAAGAAATTGAAAAGAAATTGTGACTAATATAAAGGATACTCCCTCACTTAGATATGCCATGATCACATTATTAAGTGTCCACCAGAATGAAGTGCTAGAAAAGCTCAGGACCACTTTATATAAAGAGGTACTTCCTCATAGTCATATGCCATAATGACATAATTGATAATAATCTGGCCACTAAAATGAAGTTCTAGAAAAGTTCAGGGCCACTGTATATAAAGGAGAACTTTCTCACATAGATATGCCATAATGACATGACTGATAAATGTTTGGCTATTAAGATCCCAAATGTTCACTAAAATGAAGTGATAGAGAAGTTCAGGGCCACTTTATATAAAGAGGTAATGCCTCACAGAGATATGCCATAATGAAATGATTGATAAGAGTTTGGCTACTAGGATCCCAACTGTTCACCAGAACGAAGTGCCAGAAAATCTCAGAAGCCACTTCATTTTTTTTCTCTTGTACAGTGCGTCAATATGCAGATACTGTAACTCTGCTCCGTTCACTTGTATGACGTTTTACATTTTCGAGCCAAGTGGTTGTATGCACTAAAGGTTCCCAGGTGGTCCTTGACCCTTTATTCTAGGACTCAGTGGGGGTTCTAGCAGTCTAACCTCCGCCATTATAAAATTATGGCATATAGTGAGCTGCCATAGCTTTTATTTGTGGGAAAACCCACATGAGCACAAATTCCTTATATTTGTGGTTTTTACGATATGAATTTTATTGTACCCTCTTGCACTTTAAATCAGAGGTAGATAATGAGGTCTAGCTTTAAATGATGTAAAAACCATGGGATGGCAGGTGGTGGTAAACAATTGTATAACCGTGTCGTACAAAGTAGACCAATCTAGTAACTAAAACTTCTTGTAATTCCTTATGGTAAAGACTTTCTGTGGGGTAAGGGTTAATTAAGCAGCTTATAGAACTAGTTTTCTCTTTATACTTCATGTATGAGAGAAAGTATAAACTTAATAAGATTCCAGGTCGCAGTTCTTCAAACAGAAAGCTAAGTACCTTCAATATTATTAAAAATGACAAGGTGATTGGAGAGTGTCTGTTCAGCATCAGGTCTAATTTACTTGGGCTACGACTGTTTGATGAATGATTACAATCTCTCTACAAGGAGGGTCTCTTGACCTATTGTGTTACCAGGCGGATATTGTTGGCATTGTGTTTTGTATGCTATCTGAAGCAATTTGCGATGGAATATTATTATGTTAGATAATATTGATTGATAAATCTTCTGTGTGTTACATTATTGGCTTTATAAATAGTCATAAATCTAAATGCTCATGTTACTTGTTGCATGGGATATTTGTGTCTCCTTAATAATATTTTTTTTTTTCATTTTTGACCAACTGGCCACTGATGCTACAATATTGTTCAATGTTACCAAACTGCGGGGTAGACATTAGAGAACGTCTATAAATTTGATTCAAGTCTGATTCGACTATCTAAGCCATCTCAGACCCTCCCAAATCAATTTGACCTGACTCAAAAGTGCTTCAATTGCCTTGAAAGGCTGTGGATGAAATTTTGGGTCGCAAAAAGTTTAAGGCATATTTCTTTAATTCTCTTTTTTTCTGGCCATACAGTCCATAGAGATTATCACTTTTATCTATGAATCTCCCCACGTGTGTCTATGTATTTCTATATTTCTGTCTCTGGATCTACCTATGCATGCCATGTAAAAGTTTGATCTGAAAATGGAAAGCTCATAGAATCGGCTCGTCCATGACCAGTTTACAGAATGAATTTAAGACGTAGATTCTCTACTTACAATAATGCAGAGTAAAATACTGCAGATTATGTTCTCAGGTTGCAGATTCTGTGGATTATGTTATTAGTTGTTATCAGGCTATTATTTTCATGTAGTCTCATTGCACTCACATCTAACTATAATTGTTTCATGGAGATGGTTTGTTGAATTTGTTTTCAGTTGACAGTAATTGCTACCATTGTCATTGATGCTAATCTGACATGTTATATGTGTGTGTCATCAGACTAGTAACATTGTGGTGGCCCCTACAACAATATCTAGCACATAGGAATAAATAGATTCCTAATGTCAATTTCAGTTTCTGTAAGGAATTATGGTGGGAATTTATCCTTTGTGGCGTCAGTTTTACATCTGTTTTTGCACAAAATTTATGAAATGGTGCACAGTAATAATATATTTCACACAAATGCAATGTGGTGTGTGCCTATGTTTGTATAAGTATGTACACCAGGAAGTTGCCAGGCATGGAGATGTGACTTTTTAAAAAGTCACACATCATAAACAAGACTTAAAGGTGTTCTAATCTGAAATCATGAACGATTTTTCACTCCACTTGTAAATGTGGCGAGGCTCACCAAATGTCGCAAATATATGCACCAAATGTCACAGGCGGTTATTACTTGAAACTCTTTTATGCCACAAAACTGGCAAAGCAGATTTGATAAATGGCCCCCTTGGTTTATTTTTTGTAATCTCCTATAATCATAATAATAATGGCATCTTCACAGAATGGCAGCGTGTAAACCCAACCCCTCTCTATGGGGGAGACTAGTAACTGAAGCTGTCATTATGTTTCCATATGAAAGGGGTCGGTGCCCAAGTTACAAAAATCCCTTGTTAGATTTGGACAGATTGCCAACCCATGAGACTAAAAAACATTGAATTCAGATGAGTTTAACCTTTTATACTACTGTACAGATTCTCAGGCAGGAAACGAATGTGTGGACACGCAAGAGACATTTATATGCAGGAAAACAGAACCATTTCTGAGAACCCTTTTAGTGTTACCAAGTTACGGAACATTGTTCTGAGCGAAGAGCTGTGAAATCACAGTGTAACTGGGCGTGCTTCACACCGCCACAGTGTAAAATCCGAGCACATCTTTTAAAGCATTCTCTTCCATAATTTATTCTGTTTTGCATCACTGGTTGTTTATGCTGCTTTACAATTGTATTTCCGCTGTCCGAATAAAAATGAAAATAACTGCATGTGAACCGGGCTGATGGCTAGTTACCATGAAATGGCAGATTATGAAATGTAAAGGGTTGTGCTAAGAGGTTCTATGCATTTAGGGAAATTTTTTGTGTCGATTGTCAGTATTACAATATACTTATACACTAGTCCAGTGTATATTAAGCAACTTCCATGTTAATCTAATAAAATAAAATATTTTATATAATATGATTAATTGCTAAGTATGTTAGAAAGATAGATGTTATATAGGTAGATAGATATTAGATTGACATTAGATAGATAGATAGATAGATAGATAGATAGATATTAGACAGATATTGGATAGATATCTAGATAAATAAATGATAGTAAGATATGTAGATATGAGATAGATAGATAGATAGATAGATAGATAGATAGATAGATAGATAGATAGATAGCTATGAGATAGATAGATAGATAGATAGATAGATAGATAGATAGATAGATAGATACAGTATGAGATAGATAGATAGATAGATAGATAGATAGATAATTAGATATGAGATAGATAGATATGAGATAAACATATAGATTGATATTAGACAAATGGTTAAATAGATATTAGATAGACAGCAAGCATGCAGAATATACAGAAGAAGGAGCATTGATCCTATGAGTGTAATCTTAGGTACAAACATCTACTAATCCTCCTTATCTATAGCATCTCCCTGTGATTAGGCAGCAGTTCAGCCTCTACAAACACTACCCTAGTGACTATTTAGCATGATTCTTCCTTTGAAGCTTAGATTCTGCTCTTCTATTGCAGTTAATATGTAAACTAGTCAGACCAAGCTGTCTAAAACCTTTAGCCTTAAAAGAGAGGATTAAGCACAGTTTTGCTGCAGTTCACAATTTAGTCCATGCCATGCTTGTAAAAATGTCTAAATGAATTGTAACAGCGGATATTCTATCATCCTCCAAACTGCATAAATCTGAGATCCAAATCTACCGGGATATATGAAAGCTGTTTGTCAGATGAAACACCTGCTCATTAGTAAAAATCTTCTACAGGTAGATTTGCTGGATGTACAAACTTTGCCAATAGGAGTAAAAATAGGAGTAATAGGAGCGCATAGGATGTTACGTATTATATGAGCTGCTGGACGGTTATTTAATGCATACTTATAATAAGAAAAGGTAAATGACACATGTATATGAATAGGTTGTGTCCCATATACTTTGATGTTTTGCAGCACAATCCTGATAGGATAGGGTACAGCATTATATATGGCAAATTGACTTTAACTTCCAAAAAGTTTCAATGCATTTTCGTTTTCTGATAGTAGCATGAAACTTTAGATGGCTCTCCGGAATATAATAAGCAGAATACTGTGATAAGGTACCGCACACGCAGTGGCTGCATGCTATCCAGGGTCACCATGTCACATATAAAATGTATGACTGTCAATAAAGTAACTTTATAGATGGTCATTGGTCGCAGATTGCTTTCATCTGCCCTGTGTAGACATATACTTAGTGTTAAATTCATTTACAATATAGTGAATAGTTCTAATCTCACCTCCACAGTAAAATGAACATAAAAAAGTAACACAAACTAAAATGTATTAACTATATGCAGGGTCAGCCAACAAAACAAATTAGCAATTTCTGTTCATTCTTGACATTTTCTGTGAGTTTACACTTACACTTCTGTCCGTTTATTTTCTATATTATGTTCCTCTACCAGTGTTAGCTGGTAGGAGAAGAGAGACAATGTGGTTTAAGTTTAGGCAAGAAGGAGTTAAAGGCAACAAGCAGGAAAATGCTTAACAAATAAACAGAGCTACAAAGTATAGGTCTGGAAGATAACATCATCACAAAGCTGCATCTGTCACTTACCATGTTGTTGACATCTGCTTTCATGGAAGATTCCAGTTTTAGTGGTTTTAATTTGCTCTCGTTTGGTTTAAATCACCCATAGCTCTGCTCTAACTTAGGACAGAAAGTTTTTCCATGCCTAGGAGTGTGTCACACAGAGGCTAAGCGTTCGGTGGAAAGCATATAGACTTCCAGCGTGGATTCCTTTTCTAGGCAGAAATGTTTGGAGAGCTCAACCTATTGAGGAGGGTTTGTTTTATTTGATACTGGGGTTGGATGGTAGCACCATTGAGAAACACAAGCTAATTACATCACAGGAGGGATGGGTGGAGTTCTAGCACGGTTCTTCTATGGAGGGGGGGTAGTGAAAGAGGAAGACAGATGGAGAAAACCAGCATAGGTGATGGTTTAGTAAATATACTGTTGGGAGAATGAGCTCATGTCAGCTTCATAATCCCCAGTTGACTGAGCCATATGCCTGTCAGGCCAGACACTGTTAATCTAATTTGCATTGCTTTTATTGCAGCAGCTAATGGGATATTTTGCATAACTTTCTTTAATGATATCATAGTATATATGTTTGCTTGGCACTGAATTTTTGATGACATCACAGTTTATATGTTTGATACCACATAATACACCACTGATGTGTGCTGGTTAAATTTCTTCTACTATATCACTTTTTTAACTCTCTAACTATAATAAATAATAATAAATTACTCATCATTACCCATTATAGTACTAATACAGTCTCCAGGAAAGAACTGAGAACGGACTCACATTGACAAAAGTCCTTGGCCTTGGTCCTTTGCTCTATCTCCTATTCACATGTGAATCTAATAGAATGCCATACAACCTAATCATGTTCAGGAGTGTGGAAGGAACCCAGTGTACTCAGAGGTAACCATCACAAATCCAGGGAGAACATATAAACTCAGTGCAGATGTAGGTAGAAATTCTACTGCAGGTTACATTTGTTCATGGTTAAAGGGAACTTCAGATTCATGCTGGCTTAGGAAACTGTGTGAGGCTCCATCATTACAAAAACTAGACATGAAAGAGCTGGGCCTAGGGAGAAGCATCCTCATGGCTCCCCTCTGGCATTTCCTCAGCTTGATTGACAGGTCTCTACTGTCTCTCCAAATGGTGTGAACCTTTCAATCAATCTGAGGCAGGAGGGGGCGTTCTTCTGTAGGTGGAGGGGAACTTTTCCAGGGAGTTCACATCTCCTCATGCCCAGATCTTTTCATAACTATGTTTGCTTGGAAATGCCATATAATACTAGAGCACTCACTAAAGGTAAATGTGTGGCTGTGGCTTCTGCAGATGAGAAAATAACTTTAAGCAGTGACAATATTTAAAAAAAAAAACTTTTAAACTGTGACATATGCTTGCCTTATAAGTGATACTTCGCATAAAATTACGATTTGTTAATAGTGATTGGTTATATGACTGCTCAAGAGTAATGGAATAGGTTTCTATACCAAGCACCGTGGCCCTCGTAGGCACAGGCCACTCCTCCTGTGTAAAGAAGAAAGGAGATGTTACGCTTTCAGGTTCCTAAGACTTGACCATCAACACAGATAAAGCCATAATATGAACCAGGCATGCAAAGCCCAATAGATACAGAGAAAATTAAAGCTTGAGGCCCACATTTATTACTCAGGTTGTGATTACGTTTGTCCTAGTATTACATATGCCTAGAAAGGCTTATACCTCACATATGAGTGCAGTTTATTTAAAATATATCATTGTAAACCAATGTTCAGGTGGCATCTACTCTTACTTCTCCCTGAATGAGGCCCAGTAGAGAAGAATTATCATGATCTGGCTCGTGAAGTCTATAGGGTCATACACAGTTAATGTGAGAATATGGCAATGAAAAGCAAAAAAATATATATTTTTTTTTTCAGTATTAAAACAATAAAAATATAAAAATGTGGTACTGACCTGGAGAATGAAGGAAACTGGTCAGTTTTACTACATAGTGAACACAGTAGGAAACAAAACCCATACAACTTTGGTGAAATTGTTTTTTTCCCACTTCAACCTCATTTGGATTTTTTTTCCACTCCCCATTACATTGTATGCACTAGTTAAATGGTGCCATTAAAACTTTGAAATGTACAACTTGTCCTGCAAAAAACAAGCCCTCATATGTCTATGTGAATAGAAAATAAAAAGGTTATAGCTCCAGTAGGGCAGGGAGTGAAAAACAAAAACACAGGAAAATTGCAGGGTCCTGAAGGAGTTAACAGACTGGTACTGAGGGGGAGATACCTTGCCCACTAGAGCTAACAATTTACAATAAATGGACCCCCAATCAATCTGGTCACACTACTCTGTAATAATACTGATAATACCAGGAGCTCACTCCTCTCTCTTTTTCTGAGGCAACTCTTTCTGCTTTGTGGTCCAAAAGCAGAAGTAAGAGGTTTAAGGGTAGGTGTAATCAGAAAACGAGCTGATACATTGAACATGGTGTCTGAGCTTCAGGCAGTATGTTATAGAGCAGGAGGAGCTGAGCAGATTGATATATAGTTTTATGGAAAAGATTCAGTATAACTTGTATTTCCTTCATTTAAATTCCTGATCATTCTGAGCATTGAATTCAAGAAGGCAGTCTTATCAGTGATTGACAGCTATTGCTTGTTTGACCTAATCTCTGCCTCATCCTTCGATCCTGCACTGTTGCTCCTGGTTACGACTCAGCCTGCTGACCACATCTTTATCTCTGGTATCTTGCACTGGTACCCCCTGGTTCTCCTGGACCAACTACCTTGTGTGTCAATCCTCCACAAGAGTTAGTGAACTGGTGTTCCCCCCGGGAAAGTCTATCGCCACCATCAGGGGTACTGCAAAGAACGAGGGGTTCACTTGGACAACGCCCTTAGAGGAGGTTGCTCACGTGGCATAGTGGGTTCACACCCGCTGGTTCATGACAGACAGTCTTCATTCTGGGCTGTACAGTAATGGGAGGGGTGCACCCTTTCTTCCCCTCAGAGCACACCCAAGTTTGGGGTCTCCTGTTTGGAGGTAGGTGGGATTCCCTTGGTATTGGTCAGTTTTTGGGTGCAAGGCAGGGCTCCCTTGGGATACTGGGAAGGGGGAGGCAATAGTGGTAATAATGAGGCTGGATTTAGGGGTAACAATTCCACTGTTCTTTGCTGAAGCAATTTAGCGAATCGCCATTTTGACGCTTTTTTCCAGCACGCAATTCACCGTGTTGGAATTTTTTTATTTTATTTTAAAAGTACGGGCATTTTCGGTCACGGTGATACCCATGATGTCTATATTTATTGTTATTTAGGTATTTATTTTTTAATTATACGGAAAGGGTGGTGATTTAAACTTTTATATTTTTTTATTTTTTATATATTTTTTACATTTTTTTAAATTTTTTTATTATTTGAAAGCTCAAATATGAGCTAATATATTGTACTTTTAATTTTTTCACTATGAGCAATCTCTGATTTTTAATCTTGAATTAAAACTCATGATTGCTCATTTCTTACCCTGGCCTGCCATCTAGTGGCAAGAATAAGAATTGCACTTTGAAAGCTGTAATCCTCACCAGCAAGGATTACAGCTTTCATAGCGTGTACAGACGGCCCGATTGGCCAATCGGGTCGTCTGTACATCACCCGGAAGCGAACCGCTTCTGGGTACAGACACCATCGGAAGCCTTCAGAGGGGCCCACAAGAAATGAGAGGCCCATCGGAAGACGCCGCTGATGGCGGTAGGTAGCCGCAAGTCTCTGCTGTTAGAAACAGCAGAGACTTGCCAGCCATGACGCCTGCCGCACCCGCGAGCGGGCGTCATGTCCCCGCACCGCCCGAGCGCCATACATGTACGGCGCCGGTCGGGAAGGGGTTAACCTGTGAAAGTTTGCTACTCTGGCCGTGTACCATACTTCTGCCTGTGCCAAACTTCTGCCTGATACTCCACTGCCTGCTCTGACCTTAGCCTGTCTATGATACTGACTGTTTGCTTCCTGTCCTGACCTCTGCTTGTTTACTGACTATGAGTATTGCCTGACCCCTTGGTGCTTTATACCTGTGTCTCTGACCCCCATGGGTCAGTTGCATACTATACTGGGACTATTCTAGGAGATAGCAGCCTGTCGGGTCCCCTGCATTGATGGACTGATTCCTGTAGAGGGGTTTAAAGGTCACATTACAGATACACACATTACAGATACACACAGACACTTGCAGAGTAAGCACACCCACTTAAGATTACATGCACGGTAGTACAAGTATATAGAGGATCTAGGCCACACCACAAATGCCTCTCTCTTTCCCAATAAAGTCAAACAAACTTCCCAACTCGGCCAAGGGGTTCAAAGTCTCTCTCACAATGAATTCTATTTTCCAACTACAATGCCCAACTGTGTAGTCTTTAACATATGGCCAGTCTGTCTCAGAAATATAGTAGGGCAGCTAAGGCTTTTTCCTAACCAACTGCAGTGAAGTCCACAGCATACATTCATGCATTACCTTCATTGACATGTTTGTCCATGCACATATATTTAAAGCCACAGATAGGAATACCAAATTAATTTACCAAAGGCTAGTGCAACTTCAGGTAATGCAAATGTTGCCTACGTGGAGCCAATACATTTTAATGCTGTACTAAGATAGCATTGAAATAGAAGTTTTTGAATGAATCGGCTTCAGATCTATGATGCAAAGCTTCATTAACTCAAGACTAATAATTATAGAGGAACAGTGGCATAAAGCCATGTAATTTTAAATGTTCAGAAAATGATGTGAACAAAAAAAATTTCAGAACTGATTTCTTTTTGCTTCACTCAAAAGAAATAATAATATAAAGTAAAATCAATGTTATACGCACAGAAAGAAAATCATAAAAAAATACCCAGACATGCAAATAACAAGGTCTTTCATGACAATGTTAACAAAGAGCTATACAAGTTGTGGCCATCTTCCTTAATTTAGCAGCCTCTTGTGGAGGCTGCACTAATGTATCTGTCTGAGTATTGCATAAATGTATTGGTCTGGTATGGAGTTTGCATTCATTTAGAGGTCTGGTTTGGGGTCTGAATTAATTTAGGGATCGTGTCTGGGGTCTGAGTTATTTTATGGTTTGGTCTAGGGTGTTAAATTTCACTTACATGGGGAACAGCCAAGAACCTAAGGTTTACTTAATCCAGCATTTGTGTAGACATCTACTGAATTGTCATTGCTAATTCATTATAGGTCATACTTCTAACACAGAGCTCTATATTATATTCATTTTTCAAACAAATAGCAGTTTAATGACTTCCTGTAGAAGTTTTCATGATAAATACTGATTTGATGCTTTGGGGAAAAAGTTGGAAAATCTAAACTACTATTAAACATGTTTTTAGTAACTTTAAAAAATGTAATGCTTTTATTTCTAATATCACATGCATCCAGTTCACATGTCACATTTTAATGCAGTTTTTAATGTTTTCTGGAGACTATTGGAAGGAAAAGCATGATTGAAAGCTTTAGGCTTTGTAATGCAACTACATTTTAGTGCTCATATTATAGCAGAAATACAAAGACCTCAAACGGTTCTATGGAAAGCAACTTATTTTTTTTGTGGTGATGCCACGGTTAAATACTATGCCCTGTACATGTGTGCAGTGGAACTAAATTGATTATAGCGAATGCCTTCTGTTAGATGTTGCGTTACATAGCGTCAGTATGACGGCACAGTTAAATAGTTCACCTTGTACATGTGTGCAGTGGAACTAAGTTCATTATAGCGAATGCCTTCTGCTAGCTGTTGCGTTACATAGCATCAGTATTGGGCCACGGTTAAACAGTTGCCTGGGTCCTCCAAATAAATGGGCAGTGGCAAAAATGATGCTGTAGCTGGCACAAGTAGCAGCAAAAGAAGGGGTGGTGGTAGCAGCAGCCGTAACAACAAACCAGAGTTGCCGCTGTTATTTGCGGGTGTGTTTTAACCTACAATCCAGCTGTACTGGAATGGTTAACTAGCTCTTCACAATCATCTAGTTACAACAGATAGACACAGCTAGCAATCGGTGTGTCCCTCTGACAGCACGCTTAGTTGGGATGGCCCAGGAACTGCATTGATGCACTCAACCTGTCCTAAATCTACCTCTTATTTTTGCTGCTTCGTCAATTAGCCAAGCAATGTTTGCCTCCGGCTCTGCTCCGCTTTTCAGTGACAATGAGCTTTGTGAGGACAGTCAGGAGTTACAGGCCAGCACAGACTTGAAGGAAAGGCCCAATGCAGATTCCTTTAGGCCTGCAAACTACAAATATATGTAGAAGATGATGTAGCCTATCACACATGGGAGCCAGATGAAAAGGGGGCATCATCATCATTAGGGAGTAAGGGTGGCAGCATGCTGTGAGACAGTGGGGTGGAAGCATGCCTGAGAGACAGCAGGGTGGAAGAATGCACAAGAGACAGCAGGGTGGAAGCATGCTCGAGAGACAGCAGGGTGGAAATGTGCTTGTGAGACAGCAGGGTAGAAGTGTGCCCAAGAGACGGAATGGTGGAAGCATGCCGGAGAGACAGCAGGGTGGTAGCATGCCCATGAGACAGTGGGGTGAAAGCATGCTCCAGAGACAGCAGGGGGGAAGCATGCACAAGAGGCAGCAGGGTGGAAGTGTGCCTGTGAGACAGCAAGGTGGAAACATGCCTGAGAGACAGCAGGGTGGAAACGAGCTTGTGAGACAGCAGGGTGAAAATGTGCCCAAGAGACAGCAGGGTGGAAGCATACCTGAGAGACAGCAGGGTGGAAGCAGTGGGAGATCTGGAGCCAAACATGGGATGGGTACACCATCTGCCAGGGGTGTATTGGCGATAGACCTTACAGGGAAATTTCCAGGTGGGTCGATGCCCAGGGGGCCACCTGGGCCCTCCTCATGGCTGGCACCTGGAAAATTTTGGGTCTGTATTTTGTGCTGCTGGCAGGATTTTGTGATAGACTGTGGTATTTGGCTCAGTTGGGGTGGTATAATGTGCCACAATACAGTATTGCTGGCCCTGCCTTCTTTCAATTTGGACCCAACTACAAAATGGGGCCACTTTGAGTATTTTTTCCAAGGTCACTTTAAGTTCCTAGACAGCCCCTGCCATCTGCTACTTCGGAGATTACCTGTGAGGAACACACTAGCATGGGTTCAGCAGGCATCATGCAGTGGTGGAGGGCAAATGCTATACTCGGCAGTGTGGGAATATTTCACACAGTCACTAGGGGACATTAGAGTGGCAGTATGCTGGATGTGTTTGCAGAAGGTGAGGTGCAGGCAGGGTAGTAAAGTTGGCATGCCAGCCCTGCGCCAACAAATGGAGCATCACCATAAAGTGGCATGGAAAAACCATGCCACTCATTTAGTGTTACAGCCTGAAGCAGCAACAGCTGCATCTCCCACTGGCCTGCACATCCTCTCCAGCAGTCAAGGCTCTTCAGCATCAGCAGAAAGAAACTGTTGTTCCTCCATGTCGTCTATTGCTGCTGCTACTACTCCTAATTCTCCTTGTCATTTGTTTTGACAGCAATCAATCACTGAGGTGATTGCAAAAAGACAACAGTATGCGTGCACTCATCCAACGGAGCAGAAACTGAATGTGCACCTGGCAAAGTTGCTGGTACTACAGTCCTTCCCTTTCCATGTAGTTAGCTATTGAAGTAGTATGTAGGAGAACATGGAAATCTTTATTTTTTTTATGCACCCCTTAGGGGGACCAGGTCTTAATGATTACCATCCTCATCTTTTGCTGGCTTTACTTCTTCTAAATCATCCTTTGCAATCTCCATGTCTGAGAAAAGTCAGCAAGATGCAGAGAGAGGAGGATCTGAATATTCCTGATGACATTATCATCAGTATTATATGATGAGGAAAATCAGTACTTCATTCAGTAGTTTTCCATTTGACAGAACAGATCCATTTACAATTTTAATGTGTACATTTATATATATTCTCAGTCCGTGAAAGTTCTTCATTGTATTGTTTTCCTCCCAAAGTTCCGATAGCCATAACTTATTTAATTTTCCATTCATGTAGCCATATGAGGGCTTGTTTTTTGGGGATGTTTTACTATTTAAGGACACCATTCAATTTACCATGTCTGTTTTTGGTAAATGGGAAAAAAATCTTTGTGGGGTTAAATTTAACAAAATAAATAAATACAATTCCGCCAGGGTTTTTGGGGTTTTGAAATCACAGTACTCACTGTGCGCTAAAAATGACATAATGTCTTTATTCTGTGGCTCAATATGAATACTGCAATACCAATTTTTGTTGGTTGTTTTTCTACTTTTAAAAATATAAAAACCTTTGAAACACATCTAAATTTTCTTTGCATCACCATTTTCTTAAAGCCATAACTTTTTATTATTTTATTTCAGCCTACAGAGCTTTATGAGCTATACGAGGGCTTGTATTAGACAGGAAGCTGTCTAACATTTAGAAACAGCGATGTATAAGCTGAAAATATGTAGTGGCGCAGGCCCCTTCATAACTTCAGCGGACCTCCTAGCTTTCTTGCATTTAGACCATTTTCTAATCCTAAAACAGGCGTAGAAAATACCGGCCCGTCCCCTTCCCCGACCACGCTACTCTCAGACCAGGCATGAGCCGGGAGAAGTCGCAGAATGCAGCACAAAGGACTTTGCACTGCAATCTGCACCAGAAATATGCCTAATTTAGACCTATTTCTGTTTAATAAATGACCCCCAAAATGTTTTAGCCCCAAATTATTAATTTTCACAAAAGGGTAACAGGAGAAAATGGACCTCACAATTTGTTAACCTGAATATGGAAACACCCGATATGTGGTCTTAAACTACTGTATGCACACCGAAGGGCTCAGAAGGGAAAGAGCACAGTTTGGCTTTTGGAGGGCAGATTTGCTGGAATAGTTTTCAGGCTCCATGTTGCATATGAAGAGACCCTGGAGAACCTTTACAGTGGACCCCCCCCAAAAAAAAAAAAAATGAACCCATTGTGGAAACTACACCCCTTAAGTAATTTATTATACACTGTAGGGAGAGCTTGACCCCACAGGTGTTTGACAAAATTTAGAGACACTTGGCTGTCAAAATGAAAAATTAAATTTTTCCCAAAAAAAAGGTTGCTTTAACATTTTTCATTTTCACAATGGGTAACAGGAGAAAAAGCTCAACAATACTGGTTATCCATTTTGTCCTAAATTCAGCAAGTCCCCATATATGATTGTAAACTGCTATATAGTTACTGCACAAGAAACAATGGAAGAATCTTGACCCGCAGGTGTTTCTTAGATTTTTTTAAAGATTGAGACATGAAATTAAAAATGACATTGTTTTATATTATATGTAGTTTCAGTGTAAAATAAACATTAAAAAATACATTAAATCAAACTTACCTCCTCCATTTGCTTGCGACGGGACCGGCCGCCGCCATCTTGCTTGAAGATTTGGAGCAAAATCTCGCGCGGCCTGAGATTATGTCATCACACCGGCCATCACTATGCGCGGGATTTCGACCGGGATCTTCAATCAAGATGCCGGCGGCCAGCCCGTCACGAGCAAATGGAGGAGGTAAGTATGGATTTTTTTGTTTTTTACACTATTTCAGGATAAATCGATTCACCGACACGAAGCGCAAGGAAATTCGGCTTCTAGGCGAATCAAATTTATCCTGAAATTCGGATCAAATTCCACTTCGTGGAATTCGATTCGCTCATCTCTACTGGCTACATATGGATACTGTATCAGCAGATGACAGCAGATCATCCGGCTGAGACTGAGATGAGCGTGCCATCCACTCCACTACCTCATCCACTTTCTCCTCCACTACAATTTTGCACCTTGGTGGGTTAGCCTGGTGGAACAACGGCCAAGTATTGCGAATACTACTAGTAGATGCTCCGGCTACAGGTCCTTTGGCACTTCTGCTCTGTGCCACCTTCTCCTTTTTTTTTAGAGCTTGAGGTCTGGCTGGAACTGGACCCTTTTTGCTTATCCATTCCAGACATTTTTCAATTCACTCTGTGGTCCTGCAGCTGGTCTTTGTCCCTGTATTTCCCTGTCTCTCCCTATCTCTCCCTGTCTCTCTCTCCCTGCCTGATTATTTACTAGCCCTGCACTTGCCCTGCAGTATCCCTGATATGTGTAATATGGATTCCCAGAGCAATTACACCAGATTTTCACAAAACATGTCTCAGAACTTCACACACAGTGCTTCTGCTCGTCTCAGCAGTCGCAGAAGAAGTGATGCATCACTGGCTTACCAAGCCTGAGCCAATCAGAGCAAGCCCTGCCCACTAGGTCAGGTGACCGCTTTCTTCCTGGGCTTTTGCGCACAATAAATGAACTAACAGTAAAAGTTTGGTAATGAATTGAATTTGTACGCAACAGCGTATAGAGCAGGGCTGGCCAACCTGCGGCTCTCCAGCTGTTGCAAAACTACAACTCCCAGCATGCCCAGTCTGCCTACAGCTATCATCCTACAGCAGGGCATGGTGGGAATTGTAGTTTTACAACAGCTGGAGAGCCTCAGGTTGGCCAGCCCTGGTATAGAGTAACTTATACGTAGCAATAGCGTATAATTTATAAGACAAACTACGTAGCGAATGCGTACAAAGCCGAAGCGAATCACCTAATATTCGGATTCGCTCATCTCTACTCCACAGGTGTTTTGTAAAATGAATGCACATCAGATAACTCAAAGTGAAATCTGCAATTGTTCCACAGATATGGCATTTCAGTGCCCAATATATTGTGACCATTGTGTGCCAATGTGAAAAGGTAGCCATCTCATTATTATGGTGTGTTTCCTTGTTTTTAAAACACACAAGATGAGGAGGATCAGGAGTATAAGAGTACAATGCGCATTTGAGGCCAAATGTGGTGATTTACACTGCTTGTGCTGACAAAAGTTGAGGCCAGAGGTGGACTGGTCATAGACTCTACAGAGAAATTTCCAGGTTGGTCGATGCCCAGGGGGCCTCCCAAGCCCTTCGCTTGGCCCCCAGGCAGGTACAAAAAGATCTGATGCTCTGAGCATTAATTAATGTAGGAGTATCAGGGGTTAAATGGTCATTTTGATGCCACAGGTATTTTGCAGACATTAATTCACTACGGACCATGCAAAATGAAAATTGCATGTTTTCCACAGATATGACGTTTCAGCTCCCAATATGCTGTGCACAGCAGTTGGTGCCATCTTTGACTCACACCACGCTTCTTGAATTCATAGGCAGATTCTACTGGGTATGGAAATGCCATAAATGGTGCCGAAATGAGCTATAGGGTTCTGAAGGGAAGGAGCACCTTTTGGTTTCTGGAGAGAAGAGCTTCCTGAAATGGTTATCTGGTGCTCATCACATTTGCAGAGACCATGAGGTACCCATACAGTGAAAACCCTAAATAAAAGACTCCATTTTGGAAACTACACCCATCAAGTTATTTAAGAAAGGATGGAGTGAGCATTTTGACATCACATGTATTTTACAGAATTTCGACAGATATGCATTTTTTTTTAATCAGATAATTTTTTATTGAAGTTTTACAATAAAATAAAAAGTACATAACAATACAAAAACAGTCATGTGTCATTTTTGAAAAGCAGAGCTGAAATACACAACATTAAGGATATACAGCCTACCAGATTTGGACCATTTGCTCCCAAGCATGGGAGTGAAAAGAAAACAACATCATCCCAACTACCCACCCACCTACCCCTCCCCCCCACCCAAAATAAAACTAGACTAACCCGTACGGCATGACTCCTCCCAATGAGATAAATAGATATGTCATATCAATGAACCCATTCAAGCAGTTATGTTATAAATCCATTCCTTGTAAAGGGACCAGGCGCGCCATGGGTATGAATTAGGAGTATGTTAGCTATCACAGTCATCAATTCGAAGCTTCACTAAGTTGTGATACTCAATCCATGCAGACCACTGCTTTTTGTATTTTTTGAGGCTACCCCTCTTAGTATATATTCCTTTTTCTAGTTTAATAATATTATGCACCCGTTGTAGAAAGGCCTCAAATGTAGGGGGGGTCGGATCCAACCACAAAGAGGCGATCAATTTTCTAGCCTCGTATAACACCTTTGACACTGCCATTTTCACCACGTCTTCTACAGGTAAGAGTTCTATGTACCCCAGTACACAGTTTAGAGGCTCCCTTGACACATTTATTTTAAATACCCCATAAATTCTATGAAGGATCCTGTCCCAAAATGTGTCTAATTTAGAGCAAGTCCAAAATATGTGCATCAGGTCTGCCGGAGATCTAGAGCATCTGACACACCGAGCGTGCGGCCGTAATCCTATTTTATGGAGGAATTCCGGGGTCCTATATACCCTGTGTAGTAAGTATAATTGCGATACTCTGTAGGCAGAGCTAATGGACATCTTTCGTGTTTGCATCAATAACCAATTCCATGTTTCTGTGGAAAATGTGCCAATATCACCAATCCAGGCTTGTTGGCTCGCTCCCAGATCAACCTCCTGTTTGAGTAATAAAGTGCTGTATATCAATGAAATTATTCCACCAGTATATCTAGCCACTCTCAGAATGTTATATATGGGAAATTCTACCGGAAGCACTGTTGCAAGTTTATTTTGAGCTTGCAAGGCATGCCTGAACTGGAGATAGAAATAGAAAGACGTTTTTGGGATACCATACTCCTCCTCCAGTTGAGTGAAGGACTTTAGCACATTATCCTTATAAACATGTTTAAGCATTAATATACCTTTTAATTGCCAACTGGGAGGAACCTGCAGCTTCGCCAACTCCGGTAGCTTACTATTTGACCACAACGGAGTGCATTCCACGTTACCCTGCAGTTTAAATAAGATCTTGCCTCTATCCCACACTTTGTACATGAGCTGAAAAATGGGGGCCTGTCCTCCTGAATGCAAGAATTCCCCTGTTTCCAGGGCGGAAAACAAGCTACTCAGACCTGTCCTATATCTGATAAGGTAGAATCTGGAGTCTGGATTTGTGCTATCCTCCCCTCCAACAAAATGCTGTAGTTGGGATGCTAGGAAATATAGCCACATATTTGGCACCGCTAACCCTCCCTTATTAATCGGTAATTGCAATTTTTGTAACTTTATTCTGGGTACAGCAGCCTTCCAAAGCAGAGATCTAAACATGAGATCTATTTTACTGAAAACATGCCCTGGTAGCCAACATGGAGAGTTATGTACTAAATAGAGCATTTGCGGCATTAACACCATTTTAATGAGATTAGCCCGTCCCGCCAGAGACAGTTTCAAGGCATTCCAGGCTCTGATTTTGGATTGCCATTTATCCGATATGCAATTTTAGTGACCAATATGTTGTGTCCAAATTATGCCATCTAAGACACACCACAGCCCTTAAATTGTTAGGCAGCTTCTACTGGGTATGGAAATGCCAAAATTTTAAATTGCAACAGCGTATAGAGTAACTTATAAGTAGCAATAGCGTATAATTTATAAGACAAACTAAGCTGCGGCAATTCGTACAAGCTGCTGTTTGGGTAAGCTACAGGGTTCAGGAGGCAAAGACCACCTTTTTGCTTTTACAGCACAGATTTTGATACATTGGTTTACAGACGCCATGTTGTTTTTTAGGTACCAGTAAAGCCATTTTCTGACAACCATACCTTTTTTATTTTTCTTTTGATGAAGTTGTGTGGGGGCTAATGTTTTACAGGTTGAGTTGCCATCATCATTAGTACTAGTTTGGATTTTGGTGTAAATGCTTTTTGATCACTTTTTATTTAGCTTTTTTGGAAGCAGGATAAAGAAAAGCCAGCAATTCTGCCATTGAATTTTTGAGTTTTGTTATTGCAGCGTACACTGTGTGGGAAAGAGGGAAAAATGACATATTTCCTTTATTCTGCTGGACAATACGATTACAGAGATACTAATGTTATATATTTTTTATTTTTGCTTTTACACTAGAGATGAGCGAGCATGCTCGTCCGAGCTTGGTGCTCGTTCGAGTATTACGGTACTCGTAAGTGCTCGTTGCTCGGACAAGTATCTCGCCATGCTCGAGGAAATGGCATCTCGCGCATTTTGAATTTTTGGCGCCTATAAACTCAGCCAATCACAAGCCAGGAGACTCTGCGGTACACCCAGCATCACGTGGGGCCCTTACATGTCGATAGCAGGGGTTGGCTGGCCTGATCAGGTGACCCTGGAATATACTAGTGACTGCCCGCGGTGCTCGGCTCAGATGCTGTCTGGATGTCGTTAGGGACAGAGCTGCTGCGTTTCAGGGAGAGTGTTAGGGCCTGGATTTAGTTCTCTGTTAGGCAGGAGTGATCTCAAAAGAACCCAACAGCCCTTCTAAGGGCTACAAGACATTTTTTTTTTGTCTCCTGGCTGGGCTGGCTGGCACTAGTAGTGCAGCTATCGCCATATATAAACCTTTTTTTTATTGTTTTATCTCAGTGATACAAATCCATTTCATACAGCAGTGTGGAACCATTCTGTGTGTCACAGTTCAGCTGTCCACTCACCACAAACCACAATCCGTATTTTCTGTCCAGGTGACCCATACTGTACGTCAGGTAATCAAATACGGTCTTTTGCTTTCACTGATACAGCTACATTAGAAAAATCTCTGTGCGACATTTGTCTGGGTTGCAGTTAAAATAGCCACAGTCAGCAAGGGCTGAGTTTGCTCTCTGATAGTTTCTGCATGTCACGTTAAAAAAAATATATATATTAAAAAAAATTAAAAAAAATATATATATATATATATATATATATATATATATATATATATAAAAGTTTTTTTGTTGTTTTATCTCAGTGATAGAAATCCATTTCATACAGCTGTGTGGAACCATTCTGTGTGTCACAGTTCAGCTGTCCACTCACCACAAAGCACAATCCGTATTTTCTATCCAGGTGACCCATTCTGTACGTCACGTAATCAAATACGGTCTTTTGCTTTCACTGATACAGCTACATTAGAAAAATCTCTGTGCGACATTTGTCTGGGTTGCAATTAAGCAGACCAAGTCTGCCTAATCTAATAGTTTCCGTGTAATTGCTCCTTACTGCACGATACGTAATAACATACGTAATTTAGCTCTAACTTATCCACTTATATACAAAGCACAATCCGTATTTTCTGTCCAGGTGACCCATTCTGTACGTCACGTCAGTAAAAAAGGTCTTTTGCTCTTACAAAAATCTTTTGCTCTTACAAAAATCTCTGTGCGACATTTGTCTGGGTTGCAATTAAGCAGACCAAGTCTGCCTAATCTAATAGTTTCAGTGTAATTGCTCCATACTGCACGGTACGTAATAACATACGTAACTTTGCTTTAACTTATCCACCTATATATTTTCTTGTTCAGATTGAAGTTGTGGTGCCCCCTCCCAGGAAAATTTGGAATGCGATCCGGCATACTCTGAGGAACTGTTTTCTGGACCCTTCCCAGAGTCACAAACCACTTCTCAGGTTGCTGCTGACCTCTTTCCCGATGCCCAAGTTTTCCAACTGTCGCAGTCTGTGGGTGATGATGATGACAATGTTGACTTAGTGGAAGAAGTGTGTAAAGAGGTGTCGGACAATGAGGAGACACGGTTGTCAGACAGTGGTGAAGTTGTTGTCAGGGCAGGAAGTCCGAGGGGGGAGCAGACTGAGGAATCGGAGGATGACGAGGTGACTGACCCAAGCTGGGTTGATAAGCCGAGTGAAGACAGTGCTTCTGAGGTGGAGGCGAGTGCTGCACCAGAGCAGGTGTGGCCAGAGGGAGAAGCAGGGCCAGAGCTGGTGCATCAGCAGCAACTGTTTCACGTAGTGAAGCTCCCGTGGCGAGGCCTAGATGTTCGCAAGTCTGGAGGTTCTTTAAAGAAAGTGAAGAAGACCGACGGACTGTGGTGTGCAACCTGTGCCACACCAGGATCAGCAGGGGTGCCACCACTACTAGCCTAACCACCACCAGCATGCGCAGGCATATGAGTGCTAAACACCCCACTCAATGGAACCAAGGCCGTTCACCTCCTGCGGGTCACACCACTGCTCCTTCCCCTGTGTCACTCACTGCCTCTGCTAGTCAACCCCCTGCCCAGGACCCCGGCACGAGCGCTTCCCACCGGAAAACCACACCTTCTCCTCCACGATCCTCCACAACGTCCACCAATGTGTCCCAGTGCAGAGTTCAGCTGTCTTTACAGCAGATGCTGGAGCGCAAGAGGAAATACAGTTCCAGCCACCCACATGCCCAAGCCCTCAACTTCCACATCTCCAAATTGCTGAGCCTGGAGATGATGCCCTATAGGCTGGTAGAGACCAAGGCCTTTCGCAATCTCATGGCGGTGGCTGCCCCTCGGTATTCGGTCCCCAGCCGCCACTATTTTTCCCGATGTGCCGTCCCATCCCTACACCAGCACGTGTCACAGAACATCATTCGTGCCCTGACCAATGCTGTTTCTGAGAAGGTCCACCTAACCACAGACACGTGGAAAAGTGCTGCCGGGCAGGGACACTTTATATCACTGATGGCACATTGGGTTAACTTGGTGGAGGCTGGGACCAAGTCTGACCCTGGGGCCGCTCATGTACTGCTCACACCGAGGAATGCGGGGCCTACCTCGGTCACCGTCTCTCAGACGTACTATGCCATCTCCTCCGACCCCTCCATGCCTGGCCCACGTGTTCAATCTAATAGTTCAGCGGTTCCTCAAGACATACCCCAATCTGTCTGATTTGCTCACCAAGGTGCGCCGCATCTGTGCGCATTTCCGCAAGTCGACCACAGATGCTGCCACTCTCAGGGCAGCGCAGCGCCGCCTACAACTGCATGCTCACCGACTGTTGTGCGACGTGCCCACAAGATGGAATTCGACATTAAACATGTTATCCAGAGTTTACCAGCAGCGCAGAGCGATTGTAGACTGCCAGATGTCAACTTCCACCAGAACTGGTAGTCAGGTCAGTCAGATTCCTCAAGTCTACAATGAGGAGTGGACGTGGATGTCTGATATTTGCCAGCTGTTGAGCAACTTTGAGGAGTCAACACAGATGGTCAGCAGCGATGCCACCATTATCAGCCTCACCATCCCGCTGCTTTGCCTGTTGAAAAACTCACTGCTCAGCATGAAGTCGGATGCTTTGCGCTTGTCACAAGGAGGAAGATATGTCGCTTGATAGCCAGAGCAGCCTCCGGTCTGTTTCTCAGCGCATATCGGAGGAGGGGGATGAGGATGAGGAGGAAGAGGAGGAGAATGTCGGCGCGACAGAAGAGGGTACCAGTGCTCAGTCCTTAACTCTTGAGCGTGTATGGGCTGAGAAGGAGGACTTGGAGGAGGAGGAGGAAATGGAGAGTCAGGCCAGTGAGGAGAGGGAATTCTTGCGTGTTGGGACTCTGGCGCACATGGCTGACTTCATGTTAGGCTGCCTATCCCATGACCCTCGCGTTAGAAGCATTTTTTGAAACACCGATTACTGGGTGTTCACTCTCCTGGACCCATGGTACAAGCAGAACCTTTCCACTCTCATCCCTGTAGAGGAAAGGAGTATTAGAGTGAATCAATATCAACAGACCCTGGTGCACAAGCTGAAACAATCCTTCCCATCTGACGCCGCTAGCGGCAGAGGGCATGGTTCTGTGGGCCAAGTAGCGGGGGAGAGGAGGCGAGCAGGCAGCTTGTCCAGCACTGGCAGGGGAACGCTCTCCAAGGCCTTTGCCAGTTTTATGTCACCCCAGCAAGACACTGTCACCTGTCCCCAGTCTAGGCAGAGTAGGGGGGAGCTGTACAGAAAGATGGTGAGGGAGTACCTAGCTGACCATACCAACGTCCGTAGCGATCACTCTGCTCCATACAACTACTGGGTTTAAAAGCTGGACACATGGCCTGAACTGGCGCTGTACGCCTTGGAGGTGCTGGCCTGCCCTGCCGCTAGCGTGTTGTCAGAGCGGGTATTCAGTGCAGCTGATGGCGTCATCACCAATAAGCGTACACACCTGTCAACTGACAGCGTTGACAGGCTGACGCTTATTAAAATGAACAAAGCCTGGATTTCACCGGAATTCAAATCTCCTCCAGGGGAAAGCAGCTAAAGATTAACATTACTTATGTATCCGATTCCTCTTCTCTACTCCTCCTACTCCTCCTCCTCGTTGTCGTCTTTGCCTAACGCTGACCCAAAATACGCCATTTTTTAGAGGTCCAACTGGCACTCTTTTACCACAATTTTTCCGGAGGTCCACGTACAGGCCCTTTCTGCAAACAATTTTTCCGGAGGTCCACCTACAGGCCCTCTCTCCAAACAATTTTTCCGGAGGTCCACCTACAGGCCCTCTCTCTAAACAATTTTTCCGGAGGTCCACCTACAGGCCCTCTCTCCAAACAATTTTTCTGGAGGTCCACCTACAGGCCCTCTCTCCAAACAATTTTTCCGGAGGTCCACCTACAGGCCCTCTCTCTAAACAATTTTTCTTTGCACCTAGTTGGGTGCTTCCCTAACATGTGATGGGTATGTGCCTCGCCTTTCTTTGTCTGGGTGAGCACAATTGCCATGAGGGTAACCACCAGGCTGTTGACCGAGAATTTGGGTTAATGGTGGGATTAGGCAGCCTCAGAGGCATCCATGGATGCTGCCCCTGCTGTTTCCTGTCCATTTCCGTGGTGTTTCCATCATTTTCTGATGTTTCCAGGTTTTCACCCAGCCTTCCCTAGGCAGAGCCTTGGTCCCCTGCAAAAATGCTCGAGTCTCCCATTGACTTCAATAGGGTTCGTTACTCGAAACGAGCACCCGAGCATCGGGAAAAGTTCGTCTCGAATAACGAGCACCCGAGCATTTTAGTGCTCCCTCATCTCTATTTTAAACTTATTAATTAAAGCATTTTTTAATTTTTGTGTTACCATTTTCTGAGAGCCATGTTTTTTTGTTTTTTTTCTGCAGTTTTGAGCATGGGCTCATTGTGAGATGAGTTAATGACTTCATTGGTAAAATTTTAGAGAACATATGACTTTTTGATTGCAAGATAATATGATTTTTGGGAGGCAAGGTGACCTATTTCTGATTTTTATTTTTTATATTTTTTACAGTGTTCTATAGATCATGTTATACTATATATGTCTTTTTTTACAATATTAAATGGCTTGATAAGGGGAATAGAGACTTTTTTTACATTTGAAAATATTTTTTATTTTTGGAGAATAGTTTTTAAATTTTATTTTACTTTTAATTTTAGTTCTACTTTAACTTTTGAGAGTCTGATCATTGTTTCAATGCAGTGCAATAAATGCTGTATTGTACTGCATTAAAACTGTCTATTTCACACTGACCGAGACTGGGCCTCATAGGCTTCCATAGTTGGCAGACCCAGAGGCATTTGTAAGTCTTCCAGTTGCCATGGCAACCATCTGAACCCTGCGATCACATGGTTGAGAAAGGGCGCCCCCTCCTCCTGTAAACCCATTAGATGCATTGACCTCAGCATCTAAGGGGTTAATCTGCCAGCATTAGAATTTTCACCATTGCTGGAAAATATCATAGGGGCCTGGCTGAAAGAACAGAACTCTGTCCTTGATCGGGCAAGCATGGCTCCTGTGCCCACCCAATTAGCGAGCCATAATAGCACAGAGCCGGTCATTAACTTACATCCCACTGTGCTGTACATGTATATCACATATCGGGAAGAGGTTAATATTGTAACACTAACAATATATTTCTCTCTCTAGCTCAATTGTTTCTCTCTTTCGTTCTCACCTTCTTGTCACAAGTCTCATGGAAAACTTGTCTTTGGCTTTAAAGGACTTGTCCAGAGATTTCCTCAGGACACCCTGAACTCCTCTAATCAGCTGTGTAGCAGCATACCGGTTCCAGCTATGTCCACTATGAAGTTACATGGTAACAGCTGATTGTAGGGGCTGCAGTACACTACAGACTTTAGAAGGAAGATAGCCCCACTGTTCAATTTTCAATAGACAAGGGATAGTAAACCTAGTCCTTTGCTAATATATCCTGCTGCAGCCTAAAGGAAAACATTATCTTATGAAGACAATCCAAAAAACAGATATCAAACCCAATCAGGGAATCTACACAGAATGAATCACTGTCCACATGCACAGCATAATAGGTAGCACAATAACAATGGAGAAAAATAGTGCTGGGCCAAATTACAATACAAATTTTCTTTATTAATTTATCTGTTTAAAAATTCAGTACAAAGGACAGTGCAAAGTTCAAAAGATGATGGTTAAACAGTAGAGTACCAGAAGTATTAGGAGAATACTGTTACAAAATATAGGCCACGCATATAATCCAGGGTAATAATGCAATGGGGTAATATGATTATTATACTGTATGTAGTACAAACAAACAAAAACATATGTATAAAGAAGATCAAAGAGTAAGTGCCATGTTAATCCACCACACATATTTCACTAATGGCTTCTTCTGTGGTGGTTGATGAAGCACAATGGAGAGTACATCAATATTCATAGCAAACGAATTAAAAAATGTGGGCTGTTTTTTTTCTTTTCATTCTGGCAGTAATATATCATTGAAAGATAAATTGAAACTACAGTCCTTCAGATGTGGTCAGAACAGAGAGACAAACCTTCTATATGGATAGGTAAACCATTTTTAGCTTACCGCTGCTGCAAGGGAAAGTTCTTGTGCATTAGCAAAATAGTAAATTAGGAGAATTGGGAGCTAAACCACCTGTATAGCTACATGACCACTGTTCTTGCCACTTTTGAAAAGTAATGAGTGGAATAAAAAAAAAATAATAATAATTTTATCACAATTATGGCATGTATCATAATTTGGACTTTTTTACAACCCAAAAGTGGCTTGACCCCTTCAGCCATCATGATGTACCTGTACGTCAGAGTGGCTGAGGGCTTGAATGGAGCGGGATTGCTGCAGTGAGCGGGTGCTAGCTGTATAATAGAGCCAGCAAATGGCCGCGATGACCAGGATTGGTGATGTTGCGAACCTGGTCATTTAACTGCTCAGATGCCGCATTCAACAGTGATCACAGCATCTGTGGAGTGTCCCTCTGCCTTCCACTCGGAACATTTTTAGTGAAATTGCAGGGGCCTAAATTGCTTACCATGACAGCCTGGGTGCTGCTGAAGTTTCCCATGTCTGTTATAATAATCTGCCTGCTGCACTGTGCACAACTCAGCAGGTAGAGAGGCAGAATCCCATTCATCATGATAGATTTATATTATGGTAAATAGGACAAGGGATCAAAGATCCCAGATTCTATCCCCTAAGGGGGGATTTATTGTTTAAAAAGTTTAAAAACAAACATAATTTTTTTTTTAAATTGTAAAAAAAATAGATATAATTGGTATCACTGCATCCAAAAATGTCTCAACAATTAAAATATTTTTTCTGCGCCGTGTACACCATAATGGAGAAATAAAAAATAAAAACATGTGATTCCCCATTTTTTGATTACCTTATCCTTCCAAAACAATTGAACAGAAATCAAAAAGTTGCATGCATCCCAAAAAAATGATAGTGGTAAAAATAACAGTTCGACCTGCAAAACAAACAGCCCTGTGGATGGTAATATAAAAAAGTTATGGCGGTGTAAATAAAATTTAGATTTTTTTCAGAGGTTTAAAAAAAAAAATATACAAATTTGGTATTAGCATAATAGTATTGAGCCACAGAATAAAAATGTCATGTCATTTTTAGTGCACAGTGAACAATGTAATATCAAAACCCAAAAAACCTTGCTGAAATTTTGAGTTTTTTCAATTAAACTCCATACATAATTTTCCTGTTTATCAATACAAAACATGGTCAATTAAATTATGCCCTTAAAAAATACTCATATGTCTATATGAACGGAAAATTTAAAAGTTATGGCTTCTAAACTTCTAAGCCCTCTAACTTCCTAAAAAAAAATTACATTTACAAAAAGATGCCAACATAAAGTAGACATATGGGGATTGTTAAGTAATAAATATTGTATGAGGTATCACTTACTGTTTTAAAAGCAGAGACATTGAAATTTTGAAAATTGAACATTTTTCAAAATTTTTGGTAAATTTTTGATTTTTTTCATAAATAAAGGTGAAATATATTGACTCAAATTTATGACTGTCATGATATATATTGTGTCACAAGAAAACAATCACAGAATGGCCTGGATAAGTAAAAGCATTCTAAAGTTATTACCACATAAAGTGACACATGTCAGATTTGCAAAAATCGGCCTGGGATTTAAGGTAAAAAGTGGCTCCGTACTGAAATGGTTAAAGAGCACATGACAAGTAAATCTCTTATTTATTATGCTATACATGTGCCCAGAATTTGTTTTTACAGCATTACCTTGGGTTATAACCAGTTGGTCTAAATTACTTCTTTTCCTGCCCTTTTGACCCATAAATAAATACATATTCAGTCCAAATATACCTTGTGCCCCTGATTCTGAAGGGTTTTACTGATTCAGTGAGGATCCTTAAAAAAGAAAATGCCCCACTGGTGTATTAGGGAGGTATTCTTTTCTGGAAACTGTATGGTGGCACAAGGAGTGAATGTGTGCCACGATTTAGTGCATGTGGCACAATTATTTATACTGTAAGTTCACATTAAATATTGTTTTATCACATTTTTAAAATAGTGGTTTTTATGGGTGTATGATTACTGTGCAGGATTGTTTTTACTAAAAAAATCAAATACAAACTGTTTAGAGATGAGCGAATCATTCAAAATTTTATTAGCTGAACATTCGTCGAACTTTTCATAAGATTCATATATTCTACGAATCTATTCGACGAATCTGCGTTCAAATCATACGTTATTATGTGACGTTTTACAAACATTCGCGCACTAATAACGAACGTTCAGTTTTAAAAGGAACGCAACTTCTTTGAACACGTACGCATGAGCGTACAAATTGCGTACGAAAAAGACGGGCTTTGCTGGAGAGGAATGGTGGAGCAGGAGGAATGCTCTGGGTCTGACCCCTGGCTACATATGGATACTGTATCAGCAGATGACAGCAGATCATCCGGCTGAGACTGAGATGAGCGTGCCATCCACTCCACTACCTCATCCAATTTCTCCTCCACTACAATTTTGCGCCTTGGTGGGTTAGCCCGGTGGAGCACCGGCCAAGTATTGTGCATACTACAAGTAAAAGCTCCGGCTATAGGTCCTTTGGCACTGCTGCCCTGTGCCACCTTCTCCTTTTTTTTTAGAGCTCGAGGTCTGGCTGGAACTGGACCTCTTTTGCTTATCCATTCCAGACATTTTTCACTTGACTCTGTGGCCCTGCAGCTGGTCTTTGTCTTTGTCCCTATCTAATTACTAGCCCTGCACTTGCCCTACACTTGCCCTGCAGTATCCCTGATGTGTAATATTGATTCCCAGAACAATTACACCCCAATTTTAACAACACAGGTCTCAGTCTTTAGGAACTTCACACACAGTGCTTCTGCTCATCTCAGCAGTCGCAGCAGGTGAGGTGTCACTGGCTGACCGAGCCTGAGCCAATCAGAGCAAGCCCTGCCCACTAGGTCATGTGACCGCTTTCTTCCCGGGCTTTTACACACGAATAACGAACTAACAGTAAAAGTTTGCTAAGTAATTGAATTTGTACACAACAGCATATAAAGTAACTTATATGTAGCATTAGCGTACAATTTATCGGACAAGTACTTAGCGAATGCGTAGAAAGCCTTAGAAACATTTTCGAATCTTAACGGAGCGAATCTCCAAATATTCGGATTCGCTTTGCAGCTGAAAATTTCCAAGATTCGATATGAATCAACGAATCAGCGAATAGATTCGCTCATCTCTAAAGCTGTTTATAAAATTAAAAACAGAAAGGTTTTGATTTTCATTATTTTTATATTGGGCTGAATAAATCACTTCCCCTGGAGACTTTCATGTAAACCCCCCTTCTCTTTCTGTTCTCAGCCTCAAACATATTGCATCTTTTTATCCCACCTGTAAAGGAAACATCTTGTTTTACTCATGGTAGAGCAGGCAAACGAGCTAATAAATTTTTATTTTACGAGTTTACTTGAAGATCCTTTGCTTCCCACTGCAGGCTGAGAAAAAGATCACAGGTTAATTAATTGATTGCAGACCGTGTCAGAGTTCCCTGGCCCTTTGCAGCAGGTGGGCCTTGAAATCAGAACAAGCATCATCAAATATCAATAGCCAAAAAGTGTAATTTTAATTTATTGCTGTAAATATGAGTAGGGTGTGTAGGCAGATATTCTAGCCACAATGGCCAGGACTATAGTTTTGTGACAGAAATGAAAAACATTGCACAGATGTCATTATGTTATAGAACCAATGCTTTGTAATAAGACACGTAATGATCACTTTAAATAGATCAGCATTTCCTTGCCTATTTTTTAAGCAAATTTCAGCACTTAAAATAGTATTTTAGAACTGCACAGCTCCATTTGCTGTTTAGTGGACAGCAAATGTGGAGGTCAACACCACTTCTTGTCATGTTCCTCAAACAAAACAATTTTTGCAGTTTGTCAAGGCACATTATCCTGATGGAAGAGGCCACTGACATTAGAAAATATCTTTGCCATGTAGGGGTATAATTGGTCTAGAACAATATTTTAAGCCTCATTCACACATCCGTGTCAGTTTTTGATCCGTGGTACCATGGACCGCGTTCAATACGTGTTTCTTCCCGTGACAAATCCGTGTCCCGTTCGTGAGTCCGTGTTGGCCAATTCATGTGGTGTCTGTGTTTCACGGATCGGAATGTGTGCTTAATGGAATTAATTTTTTTACTTGATCATGTAGGCTCTATTTAGATCTTTTCCACCTGTGTCTTGTATGGGTTTTTTGGATGGTGTTTGGCAGTGTGTTTAGAGAAGTTGTGTTGGTCTTTTGTGAAATGTCTGTGCTGACTGTTGGTGAGCTTTCTTTAATGTGGCTCGTTTCAAGGCCTCTCCCTCCCCTGCCCCGGCCGCAGTACAATACAGGCATCTGTATCGCCGTCCTGAGGACGGCGATACAGATTACTATGGAGATGAGCGCTTCTACAATGGAAGCGCTCATCTCCCTCTGCCCCGCCGCCGCCCGTAACTATGCGCAGGGCCGCGCCGCACCTGCCTAATTGGCCACTAAATACCACTAATTGGCGATGCGGCCCTGCAAGGGGGTCGGGACCGGCCCACGGAGCGCAGCGGCCCTTCTGGCATGTGCCAGGCGTCCAGTCCGGCCCTGGGAGCGGCGTTTGATGTTGGAGGAAGATCCGCGGAGGCGTAAGAGGTTGTGGATACATTATATTGTGTCTCGGCGGCCCAATAAAGGACATTTCTGTGTTCTTTATAGGGACCTGCGCCGCTACCCGGAGAAGTTTGTAGGCTTTTGTAGACTGTCCATAGCTTCATTTGACCGTCTTCTTGATTTGGTTTGTGCTGATTTAACCTTGTAAGATACAAGCATGAGGCGTTGCATATGTGCGGTGGAGCGTCTTCTTGTGACGCTTCGGTAAGTATTGTTCTTTTTATTATGTATGTAGTGTTATTTTTGTTGGCTTTTGTTTATTTTTTTTTTTATTTTTGTTTTTTTTTAGGTATCTTGCCACCGGAAATTGCTTTGCCTGTCTTCATTATTTATTTTTGCTGGTATTGTTCGTGAAACCTGTGATGTAATCTGGGCCCATATTAAGTCTATGGTTATGCCACAGCCATCTACTGACATGTGGCTTCAGATAGTGAAAGGTTTTTTGGAAAAAGCACAGTTACCGAATTGCATAGGGGCCTTAGATGGGAAACATGTGCGCATCAGAAAGTCGCCAAACTATGGGCCCCGTTTCTATAGTTACAAAAGTTATTTCTCTGTAGTTCTGTTGGTGTTAGTAGACAGTAACTATCGTTTTTTATTTGTAGACATTGGGGCCTATGGGAGTGCAGCTGATGGCCGCATTTTTTAGGCCTCCCGTATGGGTCGGCAGCTTCTTGATAACCAGTTGGCCCTGCCTGCACCATGTGTGCTTCCTGGGTCTGCTGGCCCCCCTGCCCCTTTTGTAGTAGTAGCTGATGAGGGTTTTGCCCTTACAGCTAACGTTTTGTGCCCTTTTGCACAGCGGGCGTTAGACACTAGAGATGAGCGAGTAGTGTTCGATCGAGCCGGTATTCGATCGAATACTACGCTATTCGGCATACTCGATTTCAATCGAGTATAACGGCGATGGCGCACTTAGAATTCGTTTCCCCTCCCACCTTCCCTGGCGCTCTTTTTCCACCAATCAACATGCAGGGGGGGTATGACAGGCACGCTGAGCACGCTGGCAGCGCGAAAACAGCGTCTACATGGATTGGCTGGAAAAACCATGTGACCTCGAATATTAAAAACTCAGCTCTTCCTGCTCGTACGCATATGCTGCGTGAACTTAGTCAGGGACAGAGGCTGGAGAAGGGACAGACAGGTTTTAGCAGTTGGACAGGCAGGAGCGTGATTAAAAGCCCTTATCAGGGCTACTATAGTGCAGTACAGTGATAGCTTTACTACAAGATACACTTTACAGAGAATGGCTGCCGTATTCAGGGATAGCTGCTGGAGTAGGGACAGAGAGAGGCATTAGTGGTGTATTAGGTGCTCTGCTACATACCAAACTATATTTGGCACTACTGTTCAGCGTTCTTTTTGGCTGAAAAACCCTGTTATATAACTAGTGTGTATATGCACCATCTGATCTGGCAGTATACAGCTGTGAATTTTATTTTATTTTTTTAAATACAGTTTATTTGGCTCTAGTGTTCTGGGTTCTGTGTGCCTGCAATACCCGTTTTGTATACCAGGTGTAAATACCCACCGTCTGTACAGTTAGTACACGGCTGTGTACCTTGAAATATACAATATCTAGGCCTTTTAATTGGCCACTGTACTGTGCGTTCTCTTGCTAAATTATTTCACATACCTGGTGTAAATACCCACCGTCTGTTCAGTTAGTACACGGCTGTGTACCTTGAAATATACAATATCTAGGCCATTTAATTGGCCACTGTACTGTGCGTTCTCTTGCTAAATTATTTCACATACCTGGTGTAAATACCCACCGTCTGTTCAGTTAGTACACGGCTGTGTACCTTGAAATATACAATATCTAGGCCATTTAATTGGCCACTGTACTGTGCGTTCTCTTGCTAAATTATTTCACATACCTGGTGTAAATACCCACCGTCTGTTCAGTTAGTACACGGCTGTGTACCTTGAAATATACAATATCTAGGCCATTTAATTGGCCACTGTACTGTGCGTTCTCTTGCTAAATTATTTCACATACCTGGTGTAAATACCCACCGTCTGTTCAGTTAGTACACGGCTGTGTACCTTGAAATATACAATATCTAGGCCATTTAATTGGCCACTGTACTGTGCGTTCTCTTGCTAAATTATTTCACATACCTGGTGTAAATACCCACCGTCTGTTCAGTTAGTACACGGCTGTGTACCTTGAAATATACAATATCTAGGCCATTTAATTGGCCACTGTACTGTGCGTTCTCTTGCTAAATTATTTCACATACCTGGTGTAAATACCCACCGTCTGTTCAGTTAGTACACGGCTGTGTAACTTGAAATATACAATATCTAGGCCTTTTAATTGGCCACTGTACTGTGCGTTCTCTTGCTAAATTATTTCACATACCTGGTGTAAATACCCACCGTCTGTACAGTTAGTACACGGCAGTGTACCTTGAAATATACAATATCTAGGCCTTTTAATTGGCCACTGTACTGTGCGTTCTCTTGCTAAATTATTTCACATACCTGGTGTAAATACCCACCGTCTGTTCAGTTAGTACACGGCTGTGTACCTTGAAATATACAATATCTAGGCCTTTTAATTGGCCACTGTACTGTGCGTTCTCTTGCTAAATTATTTCACATACCTGGTGTAAATACCCACCGTCTGTTCAGTTAGTACACGGCTGTTGTACCTTGAAATATACAATATCTAGGCCTTTTAATTGGCCACTGTACTGTGCGTTCTCTTGCCTAAATTATTTCACATACCTGGTGTAAATACCCACCGTCTGTTCAGTTAGTACACGGCTGTGTACCTTGAAATATACAATATCTAGGCCTTTAATTGGCCACTGTACTGTGCGTTCTCTTGCTAAATTATTTCACATACCTGGTGTAAATACCCACCGTCTGTTCAGTTAGTACACGGCTGTGTACCTTGAAATATACAATATCTAGGCCTTTTAATTGGCCACTGTACTGTGCGTTCTCTTGCTAAATTATTTCACATACCTGGTGTAAATACCCACCGTCTGTTCAGTTAGTACACGGCTGTGTACCTTGAAATATACAATATCTAGGCCTTTTAATTGGCCACTGTACTGTGCGTTCTCTTGCTAAATTATTTCACATACCTGGTGTAAATACCCACCGTCTGTTCAGTTAGTACACGGCTGTGTACCTTGAATATACAATATCTAGGCCATTTAATTGGCCACTGTACTGTGCGTTCTCTTGCTAAATTATTTCACATACCTGGTGTAAATACCCACCGTCTGTTCAGTTAGTACACGGCTGTGTACCTTGAAATATACAATATCTAGGCCTTTTAATTGGCCACTGTACTGTGCGTTCTCTTGCTAAATTATTTCACATACCTGGTGTAAATACCCACCGTCTGTTACAGTTAGTACACGGCAGTGTACCTTGAAATATACAATATCTAGGCCTTTTAATTGGCCACTGTACTGTGCGTTCTCTTGCTAAATTATTTCACATACCTGGTGTAAATACCCACCGTCTATTCAGTTACTACACGGCTGTGTTCCTTGAAATATACAATATCTAGGCCTTTTAATTGGCCACTGTACTGTGCGTTCTCTTGCTAAATTATTTCACATACCTGGTGTAAATACCACCGTCTGTTCAGTTACTACACGGCTGTGTACCTTGAAAATATACAATATCTAGGCCATTTAATTGGCCACTGTACTGTGCGTTCTCTTGCTAAATTATTTCACATACCTGGTGTAAATACCCACCGTCTGTTCAGTTACTACACGGCTGTGTACCTTGAAATATACAATATCTAGGCCTTTTAATTGGCCACTGTACTGTGCGTTCTCTTGCTAAATTATTTCACATACCTGGTGTAAATACCCACCGTCTGATTCAGTTAGTACACGGCTGTGTACCTTGAAATATACAATATCTAGGCCATTTAATTGGCCACTGTACTGTGCGTTCTCTTGCTAAATTATTTCACATACCTGGTGTAAATACCCACCGTCTGTTCAGTTAGTACACGGCTGTGTACCTTGAAATATACAATATCTAGGCCATTTAATTGGCCACTGTACTGTGCGTTCTCTTGCTAAATTATTTCACATACCTGGTGTAAATACCCACCGTCTGTTCAGTTAGTACACGGGCTGTGTCCTTGAAATATACAATATCTAGGCCTTTTAATTGGCCACTGTACTGTGCGTTCTCTTGCTAAATTATTTCACATACCTGGTGTAAATACCCACCGTCTGTTCAGTTAGTACACGCTGTGTACCTTGAAATATACAATATCTAGGCCTTTTAATTGGCCACTGTACTGTGCGTTCTCTTGCTAAATTATTTCACATACCTGGTGTAAATACCCACCGTCTGTTCAGTTAGTACACGGCTGTGTACCTTGAAATATACAATATCTAGGCCTTTTAATTGGCCACTGTACTGTGCGTTCTCTTGCTAAATTATTTCACATACCTGGTGTAAATACCCACCGTCTGTACAGTTAGTACACGGCAGTGTACCTTGAAAATATACAATATCTAGGCCTTTTAATTGGCCACTGTACTGTGCGTTCTCTTGCTAAAT
>ONZH01006093.1:0-32816 GCA_900303285.1 Rhinella marina | reverse complement strand
ACGTGCCCACACAATAGAATTCCACATTACACATGTTAGCCAGGGTTTACCAGCAGCGCAGAGCGATTGTAGACTGCCAGATGACAACTTCCATGAGAACTGGTAGTCAGGTTAGTCAGCTTCTTCAAGTCTACAATGAGGAGTGGACGTGGATGTCGATATCTGTCAGGTGTTAAGCAACTTGAGAGTCAACACAGATGGTCGCGCGATGCTGCCATTATCCAGCGTCACCATCACGCTGCTTTGTCTGCTGAAAAACTCACTGCTCAGCCATGAATCGAGGCTTTGCTTGTCACAGGGATGGGGGAAAGACTACGTTGCTTTGATAGCCAGAGCACCCTCAGGTCTGTTTCTCAGCGCGTATTGGAGGAGAGAGAAGGGATGAGGAGGAAGAGAAGGAGACTGTTGGCGAGACTGAAGAGGTACCTATGCTCATTCCTTCTTATCTGTTGAGCGTGTATGGGCTGAAGAGGAGGAGTTGGAGGAGGAGGAAATGGAGAGTCAGCCTATTGAGGAAAGGGGAATTCTTGCGTGTTGGGACTCTTGCGCCATGGCTGACTTCATGTTAGGGGCTGCCTTTCCCGGTGACCCTCGAGTTAGAAGCATTTTTGGACAACACCGCATTACTGGGTGTTCACCTCCTGGACCCCAGCGTACAAGGCAGACTTTTCCACTCTCATTCCTGTAGAGGACAAGAGAGTATGAGAGTGAATCAATATCAACAGGCCCCTGGTGCACAAGCTGAAACTATCCTTTCTCATCTGACACCTGCTTAGCAGCAGAGGCTACGGTAGTTCTGTGGCGCCAACTAGCGGGGTGAGAGGAGGGGAGCAGGCTAGCTTTCAAGCACTGACAGGGGAACACTCTCCAAAGGCCTTTGCCAGTTTTTTATGGCACCCCAGCAAGACTATGTCAGCCGTTCCTACACTAAGAGGGGAGCGTGTTCAGAAAGATTGGTGAGGGAGTTAGCCTAGCTGACCATATCCATACATCTCTGTCATGTGAGCACTTCTCGCTCCATAGCAACTACTGGCGTTGACAGAAGCTGGAACACGGTTTGCCCGAACTGGCGAAGAGCGGGTCTTCAGTGCAGCTGGCGGCATCATCACTGATAAGCGTACACGCCTGTCAACTGACAGCGCTGACAGGCTGACGATTATTTAAATGAATAAAGCCTGGATTTCACCGGAATGCAAATCTCCACCGGGGGAAAGCAGCTCAACATGAAGATTTTTTATGTATCCTCTCCTCCTCCTCTTCGCACACAAACGCTGAGCCAACAGGCAATGTTTCTGAGGGCCAACTGGCGCTCTTTACAATGTTTACGGAGGGCCCACCTACAGATGTGCCGTCCCAGCCCTACACCAGCACGTGTCAGAGAACATCATCCGTGCCCTGACCAACGCGTTTACTGAGAAGGTCCACCTAACCACGGACACATGGACAAGTGCTGGCAGGCAGGGACACTATATCTCCCTGACGACACATTAGGTTAACTTGGTGGAGGCTGGGACCGAGTCTGACCCTGGGGCCGCTCATGTAATGCCCACACCGAGGATTGCGGGGCCTACCTCGGTCACGGTTTCTCAGACTTATTATGCCTCTTCCTCCAACCCCTCCTCCTCCTACTATACCGCACACGACAGAATTGTTCACTGTACTGTAATATATATAACTGAGAGAAAAAAAAGAATTTTTAGACTGCGGCTAATTTAACGCAAACCACTCCATTTTTCACTGGACTGTAGTATATATAACTGAGAAAATACGTATTTTATAGACTGACATTGCTGTACAGCACACTACAGAATTGTTCACTGGACAGTAGTATATATAAATGAAAAAAAAATGTAGTCTTTAAATGGCGGCTATGTTATAGCAAACCACTCCATTTTTCACTGGACTGTAGTACATATAACTGAGAAAATACGTATTTTATAGACTGACGCTGCTGTACAGCACACTACAAAATTGTTCACTGGACTGTAGTATATATAAATGAGAAAAAAACGTAATCTTGACATGGCGGCTATGTTACCGCAAACCACTCCATTTTTCACTGGACTGTAGTAGATATAACTGAGAAAAAACGTAGTCTTTAAATGGCGGCTATTGTACAGCAAACCACTCCATTTTTCACTGGACTGTAGTACATATAACTGAGAAAAAACGTAGTCTTTAAATGGCGTCTATGTTACCGCAAACCACTCCATTTTTCACTGGACTGTAGTACATATAACTGAGAAAAAACGTAGTCTTTAAATGGCGGCTATGTTACCGCAAACCACTCCATTTTTCACTGGACTATAGTACATATAACTGAGAAAATACGTATTTTATAGACTGACACTGCTGTACAGCACACTACAGAATTGTTCACTGGACTGTAGTATATATAAATGAGAAAAAACGTAGTCTTTAAATGGCGGCTATGTTACCGCAAACCACTCCACTTTTCACTGGACTGTAGTACATATAACTGAGAAAAAACGTAGTCCTTAAATGGCGCCTATGTTACCGCAAACCACTCCATTTTTCACTGGACTGTAGTACATATAACTGAAAAAATACGTAGTCTTTAAAAGGCGGCTATGTTACCGCAAACCATTCCATTTTTCACTGGACTGTAGTACATATAACTGAGAAAATACGTATTTTATAGACTGACGCTGCTGTACAGCACACTACAGAATTGTTAACTGGACTGTAGTATATATAAATGAGAAAAAAACGTAGTCTTTAAATGGTGGCTATGTTACCGCAAACCACTCAATTTTTCAGTGGACTGTAGTACATATAACTCAGAAAAAATGTAGTCTTTAAATGGCGGCTATTGTACTGCAAACCACTCCATTTTTCACTGGACTGTAGTACTTATAACTGAGAAAATACGTAGTCTTTAAATGGCGGCTATGTTACCACAAACCACTCCATTTTTCACTGGACTGTAGTACATATAACTGAGAAAATACGTATTTTATAGACTGACGCTGCTGTACAGCACACTACAGAATTGTTCAGTGGACTGTAGTATATATAAATGAGAAAAAAACGTAGTCTTTAAATGGCGGCTATGTTACCGCAAACCACTCTATTTTTCACTGGACTGTAGTACATATAACTGAGAAAAAACGTAGTCTTTAAATGGCGGCTATATTACCGCAAATCACTCCATTTTTCACAGGACTGTAGTACATATAACTGAGAAAATACGTATTTTATAGACTGACGCTGCTGTACAGCACACTACAGAATTGTTCACTGGACTGTAGTATATATAAATGAGAAAAAAACGTAGTCTTTAAATAGCGGCTATGTTACCACAAACCACTCCATTTTTCACTGGACTGTAGTACATATAACTGAGAAAATACGTATTTTATAGACTGACACTGCTGTACAGCACACTACAGAATTGTTCAGTGGACTGTAGTATATATAAATGAGAAAAAAACATAGTCTTTAAATGGCAGTTATTGTACCGCAAACCTCTCCATTTTTCACTTGACTGTAGTACATATAACTGAGAAAAAACGTAGTTTTTAAATGGCGGCTAAGTTACCGCAAACCACTCCATTTTTCACTGGACTGGACTGTAGTACATATAACTGAGAAAAAAACCTAGTCTTTAAATGGCGGTTATTGTACCGCAAACCACTCCATTTTTCACTTGACTGTAGTACATATAACTGAGAAAAAACGTAGTCTTTAAATGGCGGCTATGTTACCGCAAACCACTCATAATTGAACATAATTGTTCACTGGACTGTAGTGTATAGAAATGATAGAAAAAACATATTTCCTAGACTGACACTACTGTACAGTACACTATATAATTGTTCACTGGACTGTAGTATATAGAAATGATAGAAAAAAACGTATTCCCTAAACTGACGCTACTGTACAGTACACTACATAATTATTCACTGGACTGTAGTGTAGTGTATAGAAATGATAGAAAAAACATATTCGCTAGACTGAGGCTACTTTACAGTACACTACATTATTGTTCACTGGACTGTAGTGTATAGAAATCCCAGCAAGCCAAGGTACAGCAGCAGCAAAAATGAGTACTGAGAGGACTTTGGGCAATTTCTTTTGGGTCTGTGTGGACCCCGTGCTGTCCCTTCTGCCACCAGTCGCTGTGCACAGTGTGCAGCCAAGATGGCGGTAGCTGCACTACAAGTCCCAGCCAGCAGCCAGGAGGAGACAAAAAAAAAAAGGTGCTTGTAGCCCTTAGAAGGGCTGTTGGGTTCTTGGAGCATGATTCCTGCCTAACCAACATCTAAATTCAGGCCCTAACACTCTCCCTGACAGACAGCAGCTCTATCCCTAATCTCATGCAGGCGGCGTATGATGCGAGCAGTGCGGGACCAGATTCTTATATTCCCAGGTCATCTGATCTGGCCAGCCAATCCCTGCTATCGACTTGTAGGGGCCCCACGTGATGCTAGGAGGTACCAAAGACTCTCCTGCATGTTGATTGGCTGAGAAAAGGCGCCTAACATGCCGGAAGAGGAAGATGCCATTTCCTCGAGGATCGCGATACCCTTAGATTACAATACCCTAATGCTCGGAAGAGCATGTTCGCTCATCTCTATTACTCACATAAGAAATGTACATAGAAAATAGGGGGGACCATAGCAGACATCAAAATGGTACCCCTTCCGAATCACTACTTCACTCCTATTTACCTGAGAAGAGAACTTGGTATTTGTTTGCCTCAATCTTTTTACCATGCTCCCAGTCCCAAGCTTTCTCCCGTGGAGAGGGGATCCATTTCCTCAGGTTCCTACTACTCTCCCTTCTGGGTCTTCCCCTGAGGTCCGACTCTAGCCCCTTCTAAAGTGAGAAGCCACTGAGGACATTTCCAGTGATTAGATATTTTTGATGGTCTAGCACCTACTGTATGTTCTAAATTATTTCACTTGAGGACTTGCCGTCCTGATCACGTTACAAAAGGTTTGCCCTTTTTTATAGGCAGCTTATCAGCTAGCAACTGAGTGCGTTAGAGCTCACAGCATATATGTGTGCCTGGAAACACATTTCATAAAGCGATTTGGACATACTGACAGCTACAATTTATCAACATAAATTACTGTGCTTAGTTGAAAAGCTCTTGTCATCTGACAGTAGTGAACTTCTGAAATTGGCTACTGCCCTCTTCAGTGATTATCTGAGTTATTTTTTTCTTTTTTTTTTTAAGGTGGAGATGTCTATAGATAAGACACCTGGCATAGGCCTTTAGAAGGAAATAATCAAGTTCTTTGTAACTGCAAAAAGCCAGCAAGCCATTTCTCACATTTCTCAAACTGTACATTGATACATTTTTTTTTAAATACTCTGTTCCTAGAAGATCAGAAGTAACAATACAGTACACCTTTATCAATTAATAAAATCCATAATTTGGCATTAAATAATAAACCTTTCACTGAAAAGTGAGGGAAAAATTGAGGCTCTTTAGTGGCATTGATCCATTTTATAGTAAGTGGTTATGCTACATGTTCGAAAACTGTTTACTTCGACTAAAATATATTTTAGGCTATGTACACCTTTTGGGGGCATTTTTTTAATTATTGCATTGTACTTATTATGAGCTAAAAATATTTTTTTTCAATCGGTCTTTGTTTAAAAAAAATATGGAGACTTTTTCTCCATACAAAGCTGAGGTGCTCTACTAGCAGGATCTGAAATATAAACACTCATCAAAGCTCAATCCTTATTTTACTGATAAGAATGTGGCTTAAATAAAGGCCCTATTACAGGGGCAGATTATTAAAATGATACGAACGCTCTTTAGCAATCATCTGGCAGTGTAATACTGCCGCCAATTACCAAATGAAAGAGCAAATGCTCATTTATAGGGTAATCAAGATCTTTTAACATGTTAAAAATCCTGGTCTGCCGGCGGCAGATCGCGCTCTGCTGCCGGCAAACAATGAGACAGTACAGGACGAGCAATGCATTAGCGATCGCTTGTCCATATATTTAGGAGGAGATCGCTGGATGTAGGTCTCCTCCTCCAGTGAGCAGGCAATTGATGGGAGGTAACTCTTCCCTCCCAACAATCGTCTGCTATATCTGCCTGTGTAATAGGGCCTTAAGTGTTTGTGACCTCATAGTAATTTATAGATAAGGGTTATTAGATAACCGGCACTAAGTGAAAGTGAAATTAGGATGCACACAGCTATAAAAACAGTTAACCCTTTATAACAGAACGGCTCAATATTTTTAATAAAGAAAGAATTGAAAACATGATTTTAGGTGTACATAGCTTTTGAAGAGAATTATTCTGGGACAACAATATTGATGGCCTACCCTTGGCTGAATTTATGGAATATGAGAGAAAAAAAAACTTTTATGTGCCTCCATATGAAACTGAAGACATATGAAGTTATGGTAGAGGCCCCAAGCACTGCTGTGAGAGCCTTATTACAGTTCAGTAAAAAACAGAATGTAACACCCAAACAAAAACTATTGCTTGGTGTACTATGTTTCTTATATCAGTTAACATTAAAGAGGTTATGTCACAGTAAAATGTTATTTTTAATATGATTTAGAATAAAAAACTAGTTACTTTTGTTATTTACTATCTATTAAAATGCTCCAGTTGTAAGATATTTTCTTTGTCATTAGGATGGCGCCACCTGCTGTTTAATCTGTATAGTAATATGCATGTCCACCTAATGAGGTGTATGCATAGCGGAAACAGAGAGAAAGGCGCTCATGGGGTAAAAAACCTATTAGATGATATTCTTGGCAGGTGAACAAGGCTCACCTTTTCTCTTTGCAAAATTTACAACACTAATGTGATACTTTAGGTGGTTTGAGGGTGTCAGTGCTGATGCTATCTTATTTTATCATCTACAGTCATGGCCAAAAGTTTTGAGAATGACACAAATATTATATTTTCACATGATCTGCTGCCCTCTGGTTTTTATGTGTGTTTGTCAGATGTTTTTATCACATACAGAAATATAATTGCAATCATATTATGAGTAACAAAAGCTTATATTGACAGTTAGAATGAGTTAATGCAGCAAGTCAATATTTGCAGTGTTGACCCTTCTTCTTCAGGACCTCTGCAATTCTCCCTGGCATGCTCTCAATCAACTTCTGGACCAAATCCTGACTGATAGCAGTCCATTCTTGCACAATCAATGCTTGCATTTTGTCAGAATTTGTAGGTTTTTGTTTGTCCACCCGTCTCTTGATGATTGACCACAAGTTCTCAATGGGATTAAGATCTGGGGAGTTTCCAGGCCATGGACCCAAAATCTCTATGTTTTGTTCCCTGAGCCATTTAGTTATCACCTTTGCTTTATGGCAAGGTGCTCCATCATGCTGGAAAAGGCATTGTTGATCGCCAAACTGCTCTTGGACGGTTGGGAGAAGTTGCTCTCGGAGGACATTCTGGTACCATTCTTTATTCATGGCTGTGTTTTTAGGCAAGACTGTGAGAGAGCCGATTCCCTTGGCTGAGAAGCAACCCCACACATGAATGGTTTCAGGATGCTTTACAGTTGGCATGAGACAAGACTGGTGGTAGCGCTCACCTCGTCTTCTCCGAATAAGCTGTTTTCCAGATGTCCCAAACAATCAGAAAGGGGATTCATCAGAGAAAATGACTTTACCCCAGTCCTCAGCAGTCCACTCCCTGTACCTTTTGCAGAATATCAGTCTGTCCCTGATGTTTTTTCTGGAGAGAAGTGGCTTCTTTGCTGCCCTCCTTGAGACCAGGCCTTGCTCCAAGAGTCTCCGCCTCACAGTGCGTGCAGATGCACTCACACCTGCCTGCTGCCATTCCTGAGCAAGCTCTGCACTGCTGGTAGCCCGATCCCGCAGCTGAAACACTTTTAAGAGACGGTCCTGGCGCTTGCTGGTCTTTCTTGGGCGCCCTGGAGCCTTTTTGGCAACAATGGAACCTCTCTCCTTGAAGTTCTTGATGATGCGATAGATTGTTGACTGAGGTGCAATCTTTCTAGCTGCGATACTCTTCCCTGTTAGGCCATTTTTGTGCAGTGCAATGATGACTGCACGTGTTTCTTTAGAGATAACCATGGTTAACAGAAGAGAAACAATGATGCCAAGCACCAGCCTCCTTTTAAAGTGTCCAGTGGTGTCATTCTTACTTAATCATGACAGATTGATCTCCAGCCCTGTCCTCATCAACACCCACACCTGTGTTAATGGAGCAATCACTGAAACGATGTTAGCTGGTCCTTTTAAGGCAGGGCTGCAATGATGTTGAAATGTGCTTTGGGGGATAAAGTTCATTTTCTAGGCAAATATTGACTTTGCAAGTAATTGCTGTTAAGCTGATCACTCTTTATAACATTCTGGAGTATATGCAAATTGCCATTATAAAAACTGAAGCAGTAGACTTTGTAAAAATTAATATTTGTATCATTCTCAAAACTTTTGGCCATGACTGTAGAGGAGAATTTGAATGAAAAGCTGGAAGTGTTGTGACCTGAGGGGGTCTGCCTAGAAACAGATGTCAAATTTTTATTGTATTCTTTATAAAACTAGCTGGGTAACATCCAGCTAGTTATATCAAAAATACAATAACGTCTTGAACCTCAACCTGGACCTCAGACCCCATGAGGTCACAATGCCTCCAGCTACCTAATGAGGTAGTCACTCATGCTGAATTCCATCCTTCAAATGCCACCAGCCCTATCTGCTGTTAGAAGCTGTGACCACTACAGTAGCAGAAAGGACACATCCCCTGAGAAAGGACACGACTCCTAAGCTGCCAGCCTGAACAGAATTGAGCAGACCAATTGGAGCACTGAATAGGGGCATTTCCGCATCCATGTGATGTACAGGGCTGGTTCTAGCCTTGTCAGAAAGAGATTGTCACATACTATACTGTATTATGTCTGCTTTTCATTTTTACATTAGTCATGGCATAACCCCTTTAAGTACAAGCAACCAAACAGTAGCCTATGACAAAACTATAATCAGACCTTCCAAGTGAATCAAAATGAGAGGTACAGCTGAATTTTTCAGCCAGGAGCAAATACATTACATTGCATGTTCTTCAGCTTTTGGGTCCAACTGCAGCTGCTTATTACTGATTTCTAAGAAAATATATAAATATTGAATATAATAGTGAATATAATAGTAGGTGATTCTGAATTTGAATCAGGGTCTCTGTCACTATTTTATTTTGGCATCAGATATGGCAGCATAAATCTGTTGACAGACTCCTTTAAAAGGGTTTTCCTGAAATTCTGATATTGATGACCTATCATCAGGATCTTCTGTTTAAGGAGGCTGTGGCACTCTGGTGAGTACCGCGTCCTCTTCCTGGGCCAGTGATATCACGATCATCGGTCATATAGCTGAGGCGTAGCTCTGTCCTATTCAAGTGAAGGGGCTAGGCTGAGATACCAAGAACAGCAGCCATCCAATGGCTGATCAAGGGGGTTCTGAATCTTGAAAAAACCCTGTTCATGAGTTTTTTCCCTGTTTCTTGCTGTTTATGTACTTTATCATACTAGAAATTTCTTGAGTTCTCCTGTTGACAACATCAAAGATTTGGTAACTTGGCACCATATCTTATGCATTCCTGTTGAATGTCCGTGAATGTGACTACTCTTTCATAATATCTGAGTGTATTTGTACAACCAGATACCAGATGAATTGTTATGACACTATTTCCTTCCTTGGACCAAAATATAGGCAAACAATGAGCTTCCTTAAGTCCAGGAATCTGCTGTATTATGGCCTTTAATATCCATTTTAAAATAAATCTACATGGGGAAAGTCATTAAAAAATCTGATGGAAAGGTTGGAGAGCAATTAAATGAGAATTGATGAGGGCCTGCTGGTGATTATCATTTCAGCTGCTAGCAACCGACTTACAAAACACTAATTGCTAATGGGAAAGGAGGGGAAACCTGAAGTCATTATTATTAAATGACTGAGGTGCCCAGAAAAAGAACTTTTAATTAATAACAGTAACTTGTATTTAAAGAGTAGCGTTCATTTCCAAAGATCATCTTTTTATTGTATGCATGAATGGATGTACCCTAGGGTGGAATCCTGGCAGAACATTCTGGCAATATATTGTTATTTATCTTGCTATAGGTAAAGCAGTAAATAATTGTAGTTATATACAACTATATAAATCACTAACTAACCGTCAGATGAGGAGCAACCCTCAACATCAATCTCAAGGGCTTTGCTTATTAGTAGTAATCATGGGCCTATGGCTTGCATGGATAATATGAAATAGCAGCAAATAGAGAACCCGTTTTGCAAAGCGGGCTCCCAAATAACCCGAGAAGGGGGAAAAAAGGTAAATAGGCGCGCTTAGGCGCAACTGGGAATTTTCAGCAAAATGGGGGGGGGGGGGGCGGTCCTGACAAGCCAAACAGGATACAATACAAACTAAACAAACAAAACAAGTGCCAACTAGCTCTCACCCGTCAGGTGCAGTCCATGTTGTGGCTCCCATAGGTCCTCCAGAGTTGTCCTTTAAATCAGCCAGTAGAAGGGTTCCTCAGATGAGGGACCTGAAGTCCTCCTCGCTGGAACTGCTACTAAATGACATCAGAGGACGCTTCTGCCTCCTGTAGGACAAGCTGGCTGCCGTGGTGGAGCTCTACTGCCCTCTTCTGCCAGAAGTCGGACTTGACTGAGTCTGGGTGGTGGTCACACTGGTGAGCGCTGCAGCCACTTGCGCCTTCACTTTTCCGGACTTCTGGCTGCAGCGGTTCAGGCAAGGTTGCACCCAGGTAAGAAGCGCCATCTCCCCTGGCTGCTGCTGACTTCATTTTCCAGGGTAGTTGGTACTGGTAGATCACCGTGGACTGGAAAGTAAACAATGATGTCGTCAGCTGACCCAGCTGAAAGGACTGTGATGGTGGTGGTGGTGGCAGTCCAGGGATCAGAGGCTCCGGCTGTGGCTTCTCCCTGAAATGGAGGGTGCCATCTGTGACTCCTGTAGGCAGCGCACGCGTCCTTCGCCTGGTGGTTCCTCCGGCCAAACTTCTGGTGGTGATGTAGGGACCAGGGACTTAGATAATAAGGTAACCCCGGTAGCAAAGGGGCCTTTCAGGGATGCCATGGGGGTATATTCCACCTGATCCCCCACGTACAGGCTGTGACAGGGTTGAGGCAGGTATGGCCGTTTCACTGACCTGTGGCCCATAAAGTACTCCTTGCCGTCCTCGTCATCCGCCAGGAAGCCACAGCCTCGCTCCACTGAAAACCATAGGATGGTTCCCTTACGCCGCTCCAGTGTAGGGTCTCCCGGCCTCGGATGGTCCAGTACTTGGATGACCAAGTCCTCCACCGCATTCTTGTAGTCCCATAGGGTCTGGGTGTAAGCCGTCACTGATGGAGGCACAATGGGATTCTGCCGCATGGAAGGTGTTGTTGTTGCTCTCCTCCTGGGCAGCGAAGTGGACGCTCCAGCCTCCTCTGCCGCACCAGCCAGTGAGACTGTCTTGCACAATTGTGACGCTCTGATCTCTGGAGCGGGCGGTGGTTCAGGGTACTCGTTACCAAACACAATCTCCCCCCACTTTGGTCGCAGTTGCTTCGCCATGCTGTGGTATCTTGTTCACCGCTGGTTTGATCTGGAGAGGAGGGCGGAGTAATGAGGGAGGAGTCTTCACTCCCTATACGTGCAAATAGTTAGTTCCCGGTGGGCCGGGCTGTTTTTTCCCGCTTCTGAGGGGGGCGTATCTTCACTTTCTCGCTCTTGAGGGGGCGTATTGTTATTTTCCCGCTTCGGGGGGCCGGGGGCAAGAAGAATGCGTATGTAGCGTACGTAGCGCACGTAGCCTCAGCGTTCAAAATTTTAAGAACATTTACGAATAATACGAAGCGAATGTGGAAAAATCCAGATTCGCTTCGGAGTAGGAAAAATTGAGGATTTGATACGAATCTACTAAGCTGTGAATAGATTCGCTCATCTCTATCAGCTAATCAGGGCAATTTTCTCTTGAGACACTCAGTTTTCTTGTCTTTTTGGAAGTAGAACTGACTTGCATGTCTCTTTCCCAGTGGCGTCTATCTCTAATTCGCCCAAAACAAATCGCAAGAAATTCAGGTTTATTACAATCCAATTTTTTATTTATTTATTTTTTAAAATTCAGGATGGAAACTGAACTGGTAAAATCGATTTGCTCATCTTAAAAAAGATCTTCAGCTGAGTTTGTACCTCAGTACACTATCAAGGAAGCTGAAGTGTAGAGAGGAGGAACAAATGCAGAGTGCCTACAAGTGCTGCTGCATATGCGAAAACTACACCCCCACAGAAGTCTTGTCCCCCAAAACCATTTTTCAATGCAATTTTACACTACTGGGGGCACTATAGGGGTCTTTATTAAAGGAAGTCCAGGCAGCATGCTGAAGGTAGGGCTGGTTTGGTGTTGTGGCCCACATCTCACTTCCTAAGCCCCCTGCTCCATATCTTAATTAGAGACAATTGGTGGAGCATGAAGACAGAACGTAGCAGCTATTAATGGCCACCACAGAGGGAGGTATTTTGTGCTGCACTGTGGTATTTGGTTCTATGGGGTGGTATTCTGTGCTGTACTATGGTATTGCTGACATTGCCAACTTGTATTGGCCCCATCTACTTGTGGTGCCCTGCCTTCTCTCAATTTAGACCCACCTACAACATTGGGACCACGTTTAGGTTTTTCCAGGGCCACTTTAAGTTCCCAATCTGCCTCTGCTTCAATCCATGTACTAACTTTTGTGCAAAAGAAGTAAAAGAAAAAATAATAAAAAGTATGCAAATGCAATGTCACATAAAGTAACACCGGCTGTTTGAAAGAATCTATTTCCCTTTAGGTGACAGATTAAATCAAAAACATTCTGCAACAAACTCTGGTCTGCCGTATTTCTCCTATTTCCTCTTTTTCAACTTAATTAAGATTTGTGAGCGTCTCTTTGACGCCGTTAGTAAGAACAGGTTCTAACCTACGCCTTCTGAAGGACATAAATCCTGGTCATTAATTGCGCTCAATGCATTTGACATATTTTTCCACACTCTTAATTGATCTACATTTGGGTTTGGGGATATAATACCTTCGTGAATTAGACAGCTCCCTTTCATTGTCTTACAAAATGGCTTTAATCTTAGTCAAAGGAATTCAAGCTTTAAAGAGCTGTTCTCACTACGTCAAGCAAAAAACTTGATAGCTCAATTGCTTGGAAAAACATTACTTTACTATAACAGGAATAAAGAGATGGCGTTTTTCCATTATTACAAGATACTATAATGTGATCTGAATTTGATTCTTATACATTTGATGTATTATCAAATATTCATCTCATCTCGGAAAAAGGCGAGACATTTTTATTGAACAACTAGTTTTTGTGCGGTAAAGATAAATGACGACTATCCTCTGAAAGTCAAAACATGTGAGATGACTTTTTCTGTCAGTCATTGTCCCTTTGAATATTGTGTGCTATTAAAAAGAGCCAAGATACAGAAATGCTACATGATATTATAAATGTACAAAGGCTCATATATAAACTGACTTGTGCTGAGCATCTTTTAGCCCAGGATCATGCAGGGTCTTATATCGGCATCTTTGACTCAACACATTTTCTTTTTACTACAGATGTGCCACGCATGTGAAAGGCAATTTATCCGTCCACATAGGTAGCTGCCATATGCCGCGACATGACTGCAATGCAGACGTTTGGTGATTTGTGACAATTTTTCTCCTTTAACAAAGTAAGGGCCTGTTTTCCTGCCGGCACTGTGCTTTCTGTATTTCCGAAGAAATAACAAATGGAAAAAAGGGCTCCATTTTAACTCCCTGTTTCAATGGGTTATTTTGAGCATCAGTTTGTGTCCATTCCCCCCGTTATTCTGGTCCCTGCAGTGTTTACAACTGTCATTGGCTGCATCAGAACATGTGACCATGCAGCGGCGGATGTAAACACTGCAGGGACCAGATTATGGACCCAGGAGAGGACCAGAGCGGTGGGGAGCAGGTGAGTATGAATTTTCTGTTTACAGAGGCAGGCTGCAGGCATTAGATAAAAAGTCATGATTCTCAGAAAACTCTTTTAAAGTGAATAGTGCTAACTTTGAATTTCAGACACAAACAGTGGACGGGTGCGGCTATGTTTCTGAAAGAAAGCAGCCATGTTTTTCTAATCATGTATAACCACTTTAGCAGAAAATAATGCACACCAAGCTTTTTTGTCTTGCTCTGCATGGATTTTCTACACTTTGCTGAAATACAATTAAAATGTATTGCATTATTGTGTCCTAATGTCCCAAGTAATATTATTTTCTTTACAACCAGAAGTACATTAAAGCCTCATGTTAAATGTACAGTTACATGGGGCAGCACATTCAGGTGTCATATCCGCTTAAGAAGAAAGCCTATGTGGGCCTCCAGGACACAGCCCCATTTTTCAGATCTAACATTTCTCATTTTATCTGACAATAACTCTGGAATGCTTTTACTTATCCAAGCAATTCTGACAATGTTTTTCCGTGACATATCATACTTTATGTTAGTGGCAAATTTCAGTTGATATATTTGTTTTTTATTTATTAAAAAATTCTAAATTTTATAGAAGCTTAACAAAACTTGCAATTCTTCAATTCTCTGCTTTTAGCCTCATGAACATCACCGCGTCTGTTTTGCACTCTGCAAACTGCGAATCCGGTACTTGTGTCTGCATTTTTTTTTTGCTGACCCATTAACTTCAATAAGTCCACGGTCCACATTTTTTGGACATGTCGCTGATGCAGATGCAACATGGGCAGTATCTGTTTATTTACAGATCTGCAATTTGCGGACCCCAAAATGCATATTTTGTATATTTTTGTGCATGAGACCTAAGAGAGATAATCATAGTTATATAATCATAATATTTTTACCATATGTCCACTCAATGTTCAATTGTACTTTTAATTTTTTGGAAAAGTTTAGAAGCAATTTTACAAATTTTCACGAAAATGTCCAAATCCTATTTTTTAAGGGACCAATTCAGATCTGAACTTCTTGTATTGATAGAACCCGCCCATAAATCACCCCATTTGAAAAACTGCACCCCTCATAGTAAGCGAGATGGCATTAGGAAGTTTGTTTACTCTTAAATTTCTGTAAAATAGAGGTGAAATTTAAAAAGTTCATTTTATTTTAGTAGATTTTCAGTTTTAATCAATTTTTGGAACACAACAGGTAATAAAATAGATAAAGTAAAATCTCACATTTATTAAACTAACTCAGTAGTTTTTTTTTTCCAAATATTCCATATGTTACTCTAGAGTGCTACTTGACTGAAATACCGGCCTCAGAATTGAAAAAGCACCTTGTGGATTTTGGGGTCTCCATTTCTCTAGGAAGTTTTTCAGGCACCATTTCAGGTTAGCAGAGGCCTTGAGGTGCCAAAATATAAGAAACACTTCCAAAAGGTCCTATTTTGGAAACTGCACCTCTCAAAAATTAATATAGGGGTGCCGTGAGCGTGTTGACCTCACAAGTGTTTCATAGAATTTATTACAACTGGGGCATGAACATCATAAATTTCATGTTAACAATAACGTAGTTTTAGCTAAAAATGTTTTATTTACAAGTGTTAACAGGAGAAAAAGCACCTCAAAAATTGTTATGCAATTTCTCTCAAGTGCGGCATGTTATGCCTTCTCAGCAAAATATCTAATTAGTTATCAAACAGCTCCACCTGTTGACATATTCTTGTATTGCAACCTCATTTATTCTGCCTCATGTTCTATGCAGGCTTCCGTAGTATCCCATCATGCCTTGATTTAGCCTGGCCCCCTTCCTCTTCAGCAGCCATCTTTTCACATGCAAGGCTGACTCACTATGTGCTTCCATTAGACATTCAGTTCTTCTGTTGTTTTCCTCATCATAGCACAGTCGGTGAGTTACTATAATTCCCTATATTGTCACTAATAGCTTTCTAGTGTTTATGTCTTCAGAGCTATCTCTTCTGTCTTGCAGCTGTCCCTTCCATTCACTATGCTGTATAATCCATGTATTTTACATAATGTCATGTACTCAGATATGCTGTATACTTTGTACTGAATACTGTTATTTTCTTGTAGTTTTGCACTGATCCTATTAATAAAAGTTGAAAAGGACCCCCCTGCGTCCAGCTCAATGAATTGATAGGAAAGAGTTTAGCTATCTAACAACTAGTTCACAAAGACGGATTGGGGGTGTCAGAACAGTAAAACGACTACTATATAACGGGGGTTGAAGCACAGATACTGTCTTCTATCAGCAAGCAGTCAAGCTGCATGCTGCCACAATGTCAGACAGAGGATCTGAAATATATGTAACACATTCCCATATTAGCTCAGCAGCTTCAAGGACATCTAAGAGCAGCCTCGCAGTTGCCGCAGGCAGGGCGAAGGCATAAGCCGCCAAAGTGAGAGCTGCCTTTGCTGAAAAAGAAGCGAAATTAAAGAAAGAAAAAGCACATCTTGACCTTGAAGGCGACCTTGCAAAACTTGCTGTGGACAAGGAAGCCTCAGCAGCAGAAGCTGAAGCGCAGGCTTTAGAAGCAGCAGCACGCTGCACTAGTGAAGGATCCAGCATAAAACTTGGACCCATGGCCATCAGGATATCTCGCAACGTACTTCAGATTACGTGCTACAGCCCGCCCAGTTGGATCACTACCTGCATCCACCTCCAAGAGTGAGAGCAAACCCTGATAATCATCTAGGACAAAATCCTGTCATACAGTCAGTGACCCTCGCACACCAATCATTCCACCCTAAGTATGAAGGTAATTCTCTCTACTAATTACCATCCGAGCTACCTGCATCCAGGCCCATGGATTCCTACCATGCAGCGACCGCCTTCAAGAAAAGAGGTGCCGATGGTGACCATTCCGACGACAACGCGTTCTTTGGCAATTCCTCAACGAATCCTTACCACAGCGATGCTCATCCAGATCACCCTCTCAGAGATCAAGAGCTACCAGCTTTCCTCAAGTTCTTTGCATGCCGCGAGCTGCTCACCAAAGGTCTCTCAAAGTTTAACGACTGCCCTGAAAGTTACAGAGCATGGAGAGCTTCCTTCAGAAATACCACTGCAGGCCTTGACCTCTCTGCAAGTGACCTGTTAGTCAAGTGGCTAGGAGATGAGTCGGCGGATCACGCAAAACGCATCACTGATATCAACATCAACTACCCGAGCAGAGGCTTAGACATGTTATGGGAGAGGCTCAATGAGTGCTACGGCTCCTCAGAGATGATAGAAGAATCCCTCTTTAAAAGGTTAGAAGACTTTCCTAAAATCTCAAACAAAAGCTTTCACAAGCTAAGAGAATTGAGTGACCTCTTGATAGAACTCCAAGTTTCCAAGTCTGAAGGAGACCTGCCAGGCCTCGCATCCCTAGATACAGCTAGAGCCATCAAATTCATAGTGCAAAAGCTACCTTACAGTTTGCAGGAGAAATGGATCAACCGGGGCTCAGAGTACAAACAAAAAAACAACGTGCTGTTCCCTCCATTCTGTTTTTTTGTAGATTTTGTACGTCAACGGGCGAAGATCAGGAATGATCCCAGTTTCGACCTTTCAACCATAGACCCTGTCAACCCAAGGATAGGTAAGCCTGCTTTATTTCGTAACTCCAGAGGCACACCTATCACTGTACACAAAACAAATGTATCTTCTGCCGATTTCTCACATAAGACCTACAGTACACCAGAAACCAGTGGGACATTAATGAAAGACCCAAGCAAGGAGTGCCCCTTACATAAAAAGCCTCACTCATTGTAGAAATGTAGAAGTTTCAGGAACAAATCTCATAAGGACCGCAGAGCGTTCCTCAAAGAAAATGGCATATGCTTCAGGTGTTGTGCATCTACATCTCACATAGCTAGAGATTGCAAAGCCAGTATTACTTGCTCCGAGTGCAACAGCCAAGAATACAACATGGTTCTACACCCAGGGCCATCACCACAGATTCCCTCGCCCTCAGACCAAATAACAGAGCATGGCCAGGGAGAGGAAATATAGTGTACCTCCTGAAGTGTCACCCCAGTGTACTCAAGTTTGCGGAGAAGGTCTGAGTAACAAATCTTGCTCAAAGATCTGTCTTGTTACAGTTTACCCTATAGGTCACAGAGAAAGAGCAATCAAACTCTACGCCATCCTGGATCATCAGAGCAACAGGTCACTTGCTAGCTCAGTTTTCCTCGACATCTTTAAAATCAAAGAACTTAGTTCGTCCTACTCACTTAAACATTTACAGGGGTGAGCGAAGAAATTGGTAGAAGAGCCACAGGCTACCAGATTGAATCTCTAGATGGTCAGACATCCTTACCTCTTCCTACATTAATAGAGTGTAATTCAATTCCAAACAATAGAGAAGAAATCCCCACACCAGAAGTAGCTCTACATCATGCTCATTTAAGAAGCATAGCGCATCTCATTCCCACACTCAATCCTCAAGCCAAGTTGGTACTTTCGCTGGGCGGAGACATTATTAGAGTCCACAAAGTGAGGAAGCAGATAAATGGTCCTCATAACTCTCCCTACGCTCAGAAACTAGACGAGTCATTATAGGGGACGTTTGCCTAGGACATGCTCACAAACTAAACAACGTCAACTCTCTTTACACAAGCACGTTAGAGAGCGGGCATCCATCCTTTTTTCTGCCCTGTCCCAACACATTTCTTGTGAGAGAGAAGCTTACCAACCCAGCACACCCACACACCGGAGAGGGCAGGTACACTACCGATTATCTGTGCAACGGAGATGAAGATCATCTAGGGGGCACTGTTTTCCAAAAAACTAAAGAGGATCATAAAATAGCTCATTCCATCAAAGATGAGACCTTCTTGAAGATAATGGATCAAGGATTTCACAAAGATGAAACCAATAGCTGGGTGGCCCCGCTACCGTTCAAGCCTCAGAGACCTCGTCTTCCTAACAACAGAGAGCAAGCTCTAAAATGCCTTACCTTGCTAAAACGCAACTTTCTAAGGAAGCCAGAGATGAAAAAACACTTCCTTGCTTTCATGAGCAAAATATTCGAAAATGGCCATGCGGAAGTGGCTCCACCTCTAGAAGAGAGCGAAGAATGCTGGTATCTCCCAATATTTGGTGTCTATCACCCCAAGAAACCAGATCAGATACGCGTAGTGTTCGACTCCAGCTCAATATACCAGGGACTCTCTCTGAATGATGTTCTTCTAACAGGATCTGACCTCAACAACACTCTCATTGGTGTTCTCATCACATTCTGTAAGGAACCAGTTGCCATCACTGCAGATATACAGCAAATGTTCCATTGTTTCTTTGTCAATGAAGAACATAGAGACTTCCTACATTTCTTCTGGTTCAAAGATAACGAACCTACCAAAGACATAGTAGAATACCGTATGAAGGTGCATGTTTTTGGCAACAGCTCATCCCCTGCTATAGTGATCTATGGGCTTAAGAGATCTGCCCAGGGAAGTGAAACAGAGTTTGATGAAGATGTCCGACAGTTCATTGAAAGAGACTTCTATGTAGATGACGGTCTAAAGTCTCTTCCATCGTCAGATGCTGCAATCAGCCTACTCAAAAGGACTCAGAGTACGCTTGCTCGTTCTAACCTCAGGCTACATAAGATAGCTTCTAATAGCAAAACCATGATGGAGGCCTTTCCTACAAAAGACTATGCCAACGACCTGAAGGACCTGGACTTAGCTACAGACTGTCTTCCTGTACAACGTAGTCTAGGACTCAACTGGGACCTCAAGTCCAATAGCTTCACATTTCAGGTCAACCTAGAGCAAAAACCCTTCACACGACGAAGCGTCCTATCCACAATCATCAGCCTGTACGATCCCCTTGGATTCGCTGCACCTGTGATCACCCAAGGTAAGACCTTGCTACGTGAATTAACTGAATTAACTGTGGATTCAGCTGATTGGGACACCCCTCTTTCTTCAGAGAAAGAGGTTTTGTGGGTAACCTGGAGAGAATCTTTAAATTCATTGTCTGATCTCCACATACATAGGCCATACACATACATATCCTCTGAAGAAGTCCTCTCCAGGAGGCTCTGCGTATTTTGTGATGCTTCAGTCAAAGCCATAGCTGCAGTTGCTTATTTGAAAACTGTAGACATCTCAGGTCACATCCACATAGGGTTCGTCATGGGAAAAGCAAAGCTAGCGCCATATCCCGAACCTACCATACCAAGACTACAGCTCTGTGCTGCTGTTCTTGCCATTGAGCTGGTAGAACTCATCACGTCAGAACTTGACTTACTGCTTGAAGATGCAGAATTCTTCACAGATAGCAAAGTAGTGTTGGGATACATTTATAACGAGACTAGGAGATTCTATGTCTACGTGAACAACCGAGTACTTAGAATTAGGAAATCTTCACAGCCTTCTCAGTGGGGTTATGTACCAACTAACCACAATCCTGCTGACCATGCTACCAGAGCTATACCAGCATCATGCCTTAAAGACACTACCTGGCTCGTAGGGCCTGCATTCCTGTATCAACCAGCACCCACAGCTCTTCAAAAACACACGCATGAACTTTTTGAGCCTGAATCAGATGTGGAAATTCGACCTCAAGTTTCCACACTTAATACAACAGTCACTAAAAGGCACCTTGGTTATAGCCGCTTCCAAAAATTCTCCACCTGACGGTCAGCCTACAGATACCTTTCCGAACTAGGCTGCACTTGGACTTTCAACCCACCTCACTCATCTCACATGGGAGGTGTTTGGGAGCGCATGATCGGCATTTCAAGGAAAATACTCGACTCTATCTTTCTGCAACTAGGCCCTTTGAAGCTCACGAGACACTCACTACCTTCATGGCTGAGGTAGTAGCCATTATAAACGCTAGACCACTGGTTCCCATATCCAATGATTCTGAAGACCCATCTCTGCTTACTCCTGCAGCTCTCCTCACCCAAAAATTTAATGCAACCATGACCATTCCAAAGGAGTTTACTACTAAGGACTTGTACAAATCACAGTGGAAGAGAGTTCAAATGTTAGCAGACCTTTTCTGGACCAAGTGGAGAAAACAGTACCTTTCCATGTTATAGTCAAGAAACAAATGGCAAACAAGTAGGCCCAACTTAGAGCCTGGAAACATTGTTCTAGTAAAAGACAACCAGTCCAAGCGGAATGAGTGGCCTTTAGGATTGGTGACTAAAGTCTTCCCAAGTCAAGATGGCGGAGTCAGGAAGGCGGAGATCAAGATACCCAAGCAAAACGGAAAACTGTTTCTTAGACCCGTTTCTTAACTTGTTCTATTACTCTCCAGTTGAAATGTTTATGTGGTATCCCCTGGAAACCAGACGGGGAGTGTTATGCCTTCTCAGCAATATATCTAATTAGTTATCAAACAGCTGCACCTGTTGACATATTCTTGTATTGCAACCTCATTTATTCTGCCTCATGTTCTATGCAGGCTTCCGTAGTATCCCATCATGCCTCGCTTTAGCCAGACCCCCTTCCCCTTCAGCAGCCATCTTTTCACATGCAAGGCTGACTCACTATGTGCCTCCATTAGACAGTCAGTTCTTCTGTTGTTTTCCTCATCATAGCACAGTCGGTGAGTTATTATAATTCCCTGTATTGTCACTAATAGCTTTCTAGTGCTTATGTCTTCAGAGCTATCTCTTCTGTCTTGCAGCTGTCCCTTGCATTCACTATGTTGTATAATCCATGTATTTTACATAATGTCATGTACTCAGATATGCTGTATACTTTGTACTGAATACTGTTATTTTCTTGTAGTTTTACACTGATCCTATTAATAAAAGTTGAAAAGGACCCCCTTGCGTCCAGCTCAATGAATTGATAGGAAAGAGTTTAGCTGTCTGACAACTAGTTCACACAGATGGATTGAGGGTGTCAGAACACGACAATACCCCATATGTGGTTGTAACCTGCTGTTTGGGCAAACGACAGGGCTCACAAGGGAAGGAGCTGCATCTGGATTTTAGAACATGGAATTTGCTGAAATGGTTTTTAAAAGTCATAACATGACTGAGCTGCGTAAGGTCTCATTTTTTGTGGGACAAGCTGCAGTTTTTATTGGTACCATTTTGGGGTACATTTGGCTTCTTGATCACTTTTATTTAATTTGTGGCAAGTGAGGTAGGCAATTGCAATTCAGCCAGTTTCATGAGGCTCACCATGTGGTATATAGAATATGATAACTTTATTCTGCAGAATTATACAGTTTTTTATGCTTTACTACTTTGTGAGAATGCACCCTTTTACTTAGCCTATCAGACCCTGCCTTTGGCAGAGCCTGACTGGTTTCTGTACAGTCTTCCCCTTCCTCTGTAATCTCTTTAATGCCATGGTCCCAATGGACCTCTATATCTAGGAAGTAAACAAGCAGGATTGGCGATAGTACCGATCTCGGCCATTGCAGCAGGGTGTCAGCTGTATATTGGCTGTCACACAGTTCTGATGTTCCTGAGCTGGCGCCATCACTATGCCATAAATGTACAGCATGGTGCTGCAGCTTGTCATGCCTTACATTTATGGCATAGTGTGGGAAGGAGTTTAATACTTATGTGATATTACTGCACAGCCAATCAATGGCTGATCGGTCATTTTCTGTCTATTGAGAAGGACCAGGAAGCAGAGACTGTTGCCGGACTATGAAGCACTGAAATGATTGTGTCAGGGGAAGGATAAAGCAACTATGACTTGTTTAATTATTTTACACCACCGAAAGCCTTTTTAATAGGAAAGTAAATAACTGAACAATTTCTTTAACTAAATCCTCTCCAATTCTTTTTTAGCTTGGAAATAACATTCTTATTCCTAAAACCAGCAGATTGTTCCATGGACTCTGAGGACTTGTGTCCGCTACATCCACTCACTCATACGGAAACGGAATGCACACGGAGTACCTTCTGTTTTTTTTGAAGACCCATTGAAATGAATGGTTCCGCATACGGTCTGCAAAAAAAACGGAACAGACACGGAAGGAAAATACGTTTGTGTGCATGAGCCCTTATACTGTATCTCCTTCTTCGGCTGAGGAGTGCACGCCGCAGCCTAGCGTCATGTGTGCCTGGGTATTACGCAATCGCTAGAGAATAGTACGCTGAGGATTCGTACGCAATTTGTATGCTCATGTGTACATGTTCACAGAAGTACCGAACCTTTAACAACTGTATGTTCGTTATTAGTGCGCAAATGTTTGCAGAACACGACAGAATAACAAATCATTTGTACGCAGCTTCGACTGATTAGCTTTGTATTAGGTACGAATCTTTTAAAAAATTAGACGAAAATTTTGGCGAAGCGAATTTTATATGATTCACTCATCTCTAATGCCTAATATATTGACGGAACAGAAACCATGTGCAACCATTATCTCACTTTGTAGTTTTTTGTGGTGCAGTTAAAATTTATATCACTAGGTGGCGATAAAGTAGTATTAAATCTAATAAACTAACTCATAAACTTGGCAAGTAAATGTCTGGTAAGCTAAGAAGGAAAAATTATATATATAAAAAATCATAACATACAGTGACAATAATGGTAGTAATTGTGATTATGTGCTTCTTAAAAGATTATCCACTTGTGCTCTGTCTGATAAGGTCACTCAATAAGGCACAGGAAAGCTTGAAAGACTCCCTTTTTATGTGCCTTCATTAGTCCAACAATGAAGTGTCAACACTTCATCAGGAACAGGACAGCGCTTCCACTTTGCAGTATACGTTTCCTCACATTTAGGAGGGAATTGATTTGTGACCTCTTCACAAATACATTTGTACAGTCCAACCTGTGCTAGAATAATGAATAGTTGTGCCTACGTTACTATTTTTTTTTACTAGTCAAAAACTCAGTATGTACAAGGATTTTGTGATTTTGTTGGGTAATGGATTTTGAAGGGATTTTTAATTCTTTTTTTATAAAATGAAAATATTCTGCAAAGTATGAAGCTCAGAGATAAAAAAAAGAAAAAAAGATTGCAAAGATTAAATGACATCTGTTTTAAGACAAGCTGAAAGATCGAGGGGGGAAAGTGTCTCCAGTTATTACTTGAGAAGACATCTTGCGCAAACTAGAGAGGGATGAGAAGGTTCTTTCAACATTAACACATTAGATAACGTCTTGAAATGGAAATGTTAGACCATGGAGGAGAAGGATGTTAGGAGAGATTTCTGTTTTCCTATACTTGGAGACCCACCATCTGTCATTTTGAATAATATCAAAGGTCTTGTAGATATTAATATTGACCAGTGATGAAAGGATAGCCGACTTCAGTGCAGGCAGGCCAGTCAAGTGTCACCACTTCAAAATCTTATTTTATTTATCAGATGTTTTACCAGCAGGTTGCCTACTAAAACTAATTTTATATCAAGTATAATAATGTTTTTGTTTTTTTACATAATATAATTCATGTTTATTCTCAATCATTCTCATCCCTTTAAAATTTGGGTAAAAAGCCTCCTTGAAGTCAGAACTGTATATACTGTATATGCATCCCACTGGGGTAGTTTTTTCTTTTTCAATATTTTTTGAGAGTGCTGCCTTTTTTGATTTATATATATATATATATATATATATATATATATATACATACACACTCACCGGCCACTTTATTAGGTACACCATGCTAGTAACGGGTTGGACCCCCTTTTGCCTTCAGAACTGCCTCAATTCTTCGTGGCATAGATTCAACAAGGTGCTGGAAGCATTCCTCAGAGATTTTGGTCCATATTGACATGATGGCATCACACAGTTGCCGCAGATTTGTCGGCTGCACATCCATGATGCGAATCTCCCGTTCCACCACATCCCAAAGATGCTCTATTGGATTGAGATCTGGTGACTGTGGAGGCCATTTGAGTACAGTGAACTCATTGTCATGTTCAAGAAACCAGTCTGAGATGATTCCAGCTTTATGACATGGCGCATTATCCTGCTGAAAGTAGCCATCAGATGTTGGGTACATTGTGGTCATAAAGGGATGGACATGGTCAGCAACAATACTCAGGTAGGCTGTGGCGTTGCAACGATGCTCAATTGGTACCAAGGGGCCCAAAGAGTGCCAAGAAAATATTCCCCACACCATGACACCACCACCACCAGCTTGAACCGTTGATACAAGGCAGGATGGATCCATGCTTTCATGTTGTTGACGCCAAATTCTGACCCTACCATCCGAATGTCGCAGCAGAAATCGAGACTCATCAGACCAGGCAACATTTTTCCAATCTTCTAATGTCCAATTTCGATGAGCTTGTGCAAATTTTAGCCTCAGTTTCCTGTTCTTAGCTGAAAGGAGTGGCACCCGGTGTGGTCTTCTGCTGCTGTAGCCCATCTGCCTCAAAGTTCGACGTACTGTGCGTTCAGAGATGCTCTTCTGCCTACCTTGGTTGTAACGGGTGGCAATTTGAGTCACTGTTGCCTTTCTATCAGCTCGAACCAGTCTGCCCATTCTCCTCTGACCTCTGGCATCAACAAGGCATTTCCGCCCACAGAACTGCCGCTCACTGGATGTTTTTTCTTTTTCGGACCATTCTCTGTAAACCCTAGAGATGGTTGTGCGTGAAAATCCCAGTAGATCAGCAGTTTCTGAAATACTCAGACCAGCCCTTCTGGCACCAACAACCATGCCACGTTCAAAGGCACTCAAATCACCTTTCTTCCCCATACTGATGCTCGGTTTGAACTGCAGGAGATTGTCTTGACCATGTCTACATGCCTAAATGCACTGAGTTGCCGCCATGTGATTGGCTGATTAGAAATTAAGTGTTAACGAGCAGTTGGACAGGTGTACCTAATAAAGTGGCCGGTGAGTGTATATATATATATATATATATATATATATATATATATATAATATATATATTATAACTGATTGCTCTCTTAAGCAGGTTGTAACACTACTCTGGGGTGATGACAGATATATATCTATTATAACTGATTGCTCTGTTAAGCAGGTCGGTGATGACAGATGGCGATGAAGTCCAAACGGTGCTTTATTAGGTCACTTCAGCAATACAGGGGATCCTCTTAGCTATAGCATCACTGGGCGAGGAGAGGTTCCAGCACCAGCACAACAAAACACAAAAACAACTAAATAAATACCTGCCTGTCTTGAAATTCATTTTGAGTCCTATTCACTGAATAGTTCCAAGAATCAATTTGGGTCTGAAAATTGGTATATGACCATCTAAGGTCTCCTATGACTCATATTTTTTTCTCTCTTGTATTTCTATTGTTTTTTCTCTCCAACAAACATTCCAGAATTACAGAAATTATTGCTTGCCCATGTTTATACACACACACTGTAGTGTCAGAAAAAGCAGGTCACTTGTTCTGAACAAGCATCCAAAAATTATGCCTTAAGCAGATTCCTGCTCATGTTTTTACACACAAAAGTGTCAATGTTAGAAGAAGCACTGGTTTCTTCTGAACAAGGCTGGAAAACATCTTCCTTTTAGTAGCTAGCAGCAGCAGTACAGTGTGGATGTGGAAAAGATAAGGAGTGTAAAGGTAATAGTAATGTGGCAGCTATAATAGCGCCAGCAGTAGCAGCACAGAATGGAACAGACAAGTCAGTATATGTGTATGCAGCTGTGTAGGGTTTGCACCACTACTACTGCTATAGTGTGTCCACTGCAGGTGGTTTAAGCGTCACTGTGTTTCTTGTATTATATGTCCCATGGGCTGGTATGGAGAGAGTGTAGTAACTGTAGCTAGGCAGGGCTGGCATCACCCTTACAAGGTATGCGCTGAAGGGAAGAAAATTTGCAATCTTCTGATCACTGCATTGGCCCAAACAACTTGAGTACAACTACTCCCAACCTTCACCCCATTGCCACGGTGGCTATGTAGAGGTTATGGTAGTGGCAGCTGCAGTGGCAACAGCAGCCATGCTGTAAGGAACATGATGGTAGGCAGGTTATGTGGCATTATCGGGCTGGTAATAAATAGCCACTGTCAGCAATGGCAGATCTATTTATCAGCCTCATTGGGGGTTGTGTGATAATCCATATGAATCTATGCCTCATTCGTTTTGACAAAATTATGTTTCAGACACTATGTTCATTTGGATGTGACAACATCACCTGCCATACTGAAAACCCTGTCTGACAGTATTCTGGAGGCTGGAGAAGACAGTCCATAATTGGATAGAAATGAAGGTGAGCAGCTAATTTTATATGTGCTTCTACTGATGGGACTCCTGACAGGTATGCTCTCCATCTCCTTCTATTCGGTAGAGATGAGGAACCCTGCACAGGGGCTACTGATGGGCCTCAGTGGGTCTAGGCAGGAAGAGAGTACCACTATCATTTATCTCCTCCTCTGATGTCACATTTCTCCAGCCTCCAGTGGCAGGCCAGGCCAGGAGAGCTCCCCGAGAGACCTGCATAGCCTCCCTCACTTGCTGCTCACTTCCTGACTTTAGTGGGCAGGGTTAGGAGCGACGAGGCTGCAGCCACTGCGGGGACTAACACGTGCCCCCTGTGCTGACAGATACCCGGGTCCAGAATCAGAGGTCCCCAGTGCTCCCAACTTTGTCCTCCCAGGCTCTTTGGGAGGACTCCAGGATGCAATGCTGCAGCAGGTATGACGGGGCCGCTCTCTGCCCACAGGTCCCGGGCTTGGTGTCACTTTGGAGGGCGGGGTCATGGGAAAAAAGCAAGGAGGATGCGGCCGCTGTGGGGACCAACATTAATATATGCAGACAGCAGGACATAGAGGTTTTAGAAGCGGTTCGTGCGACCACTCCTATGATGTCATTAAATACCATGGTTATTAGGAAACTGTGATATCGCCATATCGCCATTTCTTAATACCGCGGTATATCGCAGACACCGGTATACCGCTCAATCCTAGTAACACGCGACTTGTGCTAAAATAGTGTTAGTAGTGTTTTATGGGAAATTAAATGATCATTTCCATCTTAACTAAGGATGGCTAGGATATGCCATCACTTGGTGATCAATGAGGCCCAGCATGGTGCTGCTCATTTTTAGGCCTCATGCACATGACCATGTTCGTGTTTTGGTCCACAAAATATGGATATCTTCAGTGTGCATGCTGCATTTTTTTCACTCCTATGAATAAAAATGACTATTCTCATCTGCAGTTTGGACCAAAATAGGACATGTTCTATAATCTGCAAAAAGCCCCAAAGAAATAAATTGGTTAGTGAGCTAGCTGAAAAAAATGCGGATAGTACACAGCTGAAAAACACGGTCGTGTGCATGAGCCCTTAGGCCCGTGATGGCAAACCGTTTAGAGACTGAGTGCCCAAACTGTAACACAAAACCCACTTATTTATCACAAACTGCCAACACAATTTAACCTGAATACCACAGTCCAATATAGTATGTCTTCCATGTACTTTATCATTTAGCTATAATAGCCTGTCTACATTCAGTGTGCTGCTTGTGCGCCTTGCGCTGATGAATGGCAGGAAATGTCTAAGACATATTGGCATACCTTAGATTTTTTCCAGGGTGTGGGTGCCCACATGGGGGGCTCTCAGTGCCCCCTCTTGCACCCATGCCATAGGTTCATCACCACTGCCTTAGGCATTGTGCAGAACTAGAATGGGGCTGAGTTACAGGATAGGAGGTGGGGTGCCAACAGTTGATCCATTACTGCTGTGATTCTGTATCCTATTGATATATGGTCATTTCCTTAGGAGAGAAAAAAACCTTTTGTACCTTTAGGCCACACCTTTATTGGTCGAAACTCATACTGTATACAAACAGAAGATTTTGGTAATTTCATAAAACGTGCAAACTAATTAGCTCTTGGAGTTCACTGCAAATTTGCAAAAAATATTCTTGTTGTGTTAACTGGATGAAGTCAACTAAATGCAGAATTTAAAAAGAAACTTTGTTTCAATCTAATATATGATAAGCGACCAGCAGACTATTAACAATAATTAGAGTAATTAGAAAATAGCTTCTCCTAAAGTCAATTTGAACCATATTTTCCAAAGAAGCTTGAAAATAAAGTCTTTTTTCTTCCGATCTTGCACAATTTATTTTGTTCTATTCTTTCCATGCCAGAGGGGTCTGTGTTAATTCACAAAATTAATGACATGGAAAAGAAAATCTGAGATGATTCATCACATTAATAAAAAGACATTGAAGGTAATATATCAAGCAAAAAGGCAGGTTTCCTCAAACAGTTGGGGACAATCATAAAAACTAGGGCAAAGGCAAACAAAAAATGGAGTTTCCTACAACCAGACTGGTGTTTCCTTTAATTTTCTCCCCTGCTCTGGACTCTATAGGAAAATGATTTGTCATTATTATGAAAATATGAGACATTTCTACTTGTTTTTCATTATTAATAATTGAGGAACATTTTTGAAACTGTCTTAAGGAAAAACTGTCTTTGCTGCCACACCGACCAATACAGCATACTTTTCATAAAACAGTTGAAAACAGATAAAGGTGTTGTCCCTCAATTAAATCTAAAATGTCTTTATTCTATCACACAAGATGTACATTTTCAACTATAATAATTTTTTAAATTTTTCTGTGTGACCAAATTTTTGGCATACACTTGTTATAGCACATTGTTATGGCGACACCTCTTGAGCAATACCATCCTGCCATCAGCATCACTTACCTAGCTTCTGCCATGGGCTGAATGTCCCATTCTGCAGCCTAGCTGCTGGGTCTCTTTCTGTGTGTGTATTAGTGTCTATTCATTGAACCTCTCTCTGCCGGACTGCACGAGTTAATTCCCCTATTTGCTCTATTCTCAGCTGTTTGTTTAATGAGGTCATCAGTGTTTCTATATATGCTGGACTGTTTGTTCTACTCTTTGCCTGAGCAATAGATTCATTTTGGTTTCACTTGCTTGGAGGACCCTGCAAGAGCTATAATCTGTTTGTCTGTCTGTGTACCATCTTCTGCCTGCTTCCTAGATTCTGACTCTCTGCTGCCTGAACTGATTCATGCCTGTTCACAGTACTGACCTTGAGTCACATGCCCTGACCTCTGGACTGTTTCATGGATTCACACACACTGGGACTATTTCAAGATGTAGCCACCTTGTGGCTCCCCTGCAGTGAAGGCCAGATCCCTGTGTAGACTTTACAGGGTGAAACACAGAGGACCACCAGGACAATGTCTTCAGGACTAGCCCAAAGTCAAACTGGTTGGTTGGCACAATGGGTCCATACTTACTGCTAGTGACAGACCTCCTGGTAGTCTCTTGATTCCCTCTCAGTATGTCTACCTAATGTGTCCAGTGCTGATAGCCACTCATGCAGCTTTTATCACCACTGCTGGTTAGATGGATGTTCTGAGTGAGAATGAACAGAGAAACAGGCATCATAACAAGTATAAATATTAGGAAATATATTATAATATATCATAGATCTTAGGCTTCCTACCAGACATCTTTAACACATATGGTACTTATGGTAGAATACCATGCTAATACGTAAGGTTGTGTGTTGCAATATATCTTTGTAATTAATTTTAAAGTATTAAGCAGTGGCGTACCGCTAATGTAGGCAGACCACGCCACTGCTATGGGGCCCGTGGCACAGGGGGGCCCGGAGCGCAAGGAAAGCCCCGCCCCTTACATCTTTTGCACACAAGCCGGCAGGCCCTGCTGTAAATTTTATTAACAGCGAGCCAGGTGACTGTGGGCAAAAGCCCACGAGTGGCAACATGTGGCATCGCTGATATCCCCAGTGACCCCTGCCTTGACCTAACGTTTTCAAGATTCCAGCAGCAGGGCGGGCGGCTGCGCGCTCCCAGGACCCAGGCACTGTGTCTGCTGCTGCGCAGGCCAATTAGCATTTAGCAGTGTGCTGCTGATTGGCCAGTGTATCGCTGACAAGCAGCAGGCACGCGCCCAGCCTGGAACAGATATATGTAAAACAGGCTGAACTGGATGGACAGATGTCTTTTTTCGGCCTTACAAACTATGTTACTATGTTACTACTATGTGTAACCGGCCACATGCCTTCTCATCAGCCGCCACGCCAGGTCTCGTTGGTCTGGTAACTGGAAGTTCCGGCAGCCAGCCCAGCTGCCAGCCTGCAGCAGTGCACACGGTAAGAGGACCTCCAGCTCCAGGCTCCACGACCACACAAAACTGTAGGAACTTACTTAGATATAATATATGGGTATTCTTGCGGAGGGCAGCAGCAGGAGTTTCTGTGGGGACGCCATACAGTATAATGTCTCCTTGTAGCTGCTGGGCTGCCCTATACAGTATAACATCTCCTTGTAGCCCCCATACAGTATAACATTTACTTGTGGCTGCCCCCATAGAGTATAACGTCTCCTTTTGGCCCCCATACAGTATAACATCTCATTGTGGCTGCCCCCATACAGTATAACATCTTCTTGTGGCTGCCCCCATACAGTAAAACATCTCCTTGTGGTTGCCCCCATGCAGTATAATGTCTCCTTGTGGCTGCCCCCATACAGTATAACGTCTCCTGGTGGCTACCCCCATACGGTATAACGTCTCCTGGTGGATGTCCCCATACAGTATAAAGTCTCCTTATGGCCACCATACAGAATAACTTCTCCTTATGGCTGTCCCCATACAGTATAACATCTCGTTGTGGCTGCCACATACAATATAATGTGTCCTTGTGGCCCCCATACAGTATAACGTCTTCTTGTGGCTGCCCCCATACAGTATAACATCTCCTAGTGGCTGACCCCATACAGTATAACGTCTCCTGGTGGCTGCCCCCATTACAGTTTAACGTCTCCTGGTGGCAGCCCCCATACAGTATAACGTCTCCTTGTGGCCGCCCCCATACAGTATAACGTCTCCTTGTGGCCGCCCCCGTACAGTATAACATCTCCTTGTGGCCCTTATACAGTATAACGTCTCCTGGTGTCTGCCCCCATACAGTATAATGTCTTCTTGTGGCTGCCCCATATAGTATAACGTCACCTGCTGGCTGCCCCCATACAGTATAACGTCTCCTTGTGGCCGCCCCCATACAGTATAACGTCTCCTTGTGGCTGCCCTCATACAGTATAACGTCTCCTTGTGGCCCTTATACAGTCTAACGTCTCCTTGTGGCTGCCCCCATACAGTATAATGTATCCTTGTGGCTGCCCCCATACATAATAATGTCTTCTTGTGGCCCTTATACAGTATAACATCTCCTGGTGGCTGTCCCCATACAGTATGACTCCCTTGTGGCCGCCCCCATACAGTATAACGTCTCCTGGTGGCTGCCCCCATACAGTATAACGTCTCCTTGTGGCCGCCCCCATACAGTATAACGTCTCCTTAGTGGCTGCCCCCATACAGTATAACGTATCCTGGTGGCCGCCCCCATATAGTATAACGTCTCCTTGTGGCTGCCCCCATACAGTATAACGTCTCCTTGTGGCCCTTATACAGTATAACGTCTCCTGGTGGCTGTCCCCATACAGTATAACGTCTCCTTCTGGTCGCCCCCATACAGTATAACGTCTCCTGGTGGCTGCCCCATACAGTATAACGTCTTATTGTGGCCGCCCCCATACAGTATAACGTCTCCTTGTGGCCGCCCTCATACAGTATAACGTCTCCTTGTGGCCCTTATACAGTATAACGTCTCCTTGTGGCTACCCCCATACAGTATAATGTCTCCGTGTGGCTTCCCCTATACAGTATAATGTCTCCTTGTGGCCCTCATAAAGTAAAACGTCTCCTAGTGGCTGCCCCACACAGTATAACGTCTCCTGGTGGCTGCCCCCCATACAGTATATAACGTCTCCTTGTGGCCGCCCCATACAGTATAACGTTTGCTAGTGGCTGCCCCCATACAGTAAACGTCTGCTAATGGCTTGCCCCAATCCAGTATAACGTCTCCTGGTGGCTGCCCCCATACAGTATAACATCT
>ONZH01006092.1:0-42780 GCA_900303285.1 Rhinella marina | reverse complement strand
GGTCCACCTGCACCATCTTAGGCCCGTGCTGACGGCATGTAAAAGAATCATTTGTCTTTCATTATACATTTCTGCCCAGACTAATTCTTAATTTTAAATAATTTACCGCTGATGCTCACATTGTTTTCTTTTCATAAAAATCTAGAATATAATGTTGTAAATTCAAGGCCGAATGTCCAGTTCACTCCTTTTTGGCCTAATGCCAGAACACCTCCCTGTGAGCGATGATTTCTTCCATTCTCAACTTAACCCTTAATTTTGGCCTCATCATCACATCAGTAGAGCAGATATCGCTCACAGTAAACTTGGCTGTGTGACCTTCATCTACTAGTCGGTTCTCTGGCAACACACAAGGTCAGATTTCTGGTCCACACAGACATAACAAGTGGATTATCATAGTCATAAATTCCAAAGGGGGGGCTGAACTGAATTCTCAACCTTTGTACAACTTCGAAGCCTCCTCAGTATCTCCTGCCTTCTCTGACTCGACCAGATCCACCGCCGTTGTGCACCATTGGCAGGGTATTTTTCTTTTAAACAGTCGCAACATGTTTATGACCTGGTGATATTACTTATCTGCGTGGCCACTTCGCCAGATATGTGACCCCACAACCACCTCTTGAATCCACCAATACCAGGTTACAGGATTTCAAGAGTCAGGTCCCCAACCACAGGTTGCAGTCACTGGGTAATATCTATCATCACGACACTCACATAAATATTGACGCCCGCTCTGTTTCACTCCACTAGACTAGCGGCCTGCGTCCAGTGCGTGGTAACGCCTGCTCTGTTTACTTTCTCGTACTAGCAGCCTGCGTCTAGGTCAGATGTTGTGACTGTTTTTATGTGAATTTGCCCCAATTTCAGTAGTTCGAGTCAGATTTAAGCAGTCAATCAATAATGTCCGTTCCTTGTCCGCTCACATAAGAAGGAAAACCACGAGTGACCGAGTAGTCAGTGATAAGCCGTGAAAACAGGTCCGTGACCAGGCACTGTAACCACACCGTTGTATCACTATCAACGTAGACACCGATCCATATAGACTTTCCTATCCAGACAACTGTACACTGACAGCCAACAGCAAGTGACACATATATATATGCGTACACTTACCGTGACTCTGAAGAGATTGATCAGGCCTCGGGTCAGTGGACAGGTGGCCGACATCGGAGGTCCGGTCTGGGTCGGTGGTCCTCGATGGTCAGTTGGCCTGGCCCCACGTTGGAGCGCCATATGTTGGGGTGAAGATTCAGTTAGATTAGAAACTCGTCGGTCACTCGCTCCAAATCATTCAAGCATGTGCTAGCATACTAAGAAAGAGTCTGACACGCTGTTCAGTTTCAATCTCAGCTCATGCGTAGTGCACCCAGTGGCAGCACGGCAAGAAGTTCTGAGCTTTATTCACAGTGTAGGCACTTGTTATACGAAAAAAAGGCATGATTAATAGGCAGGCTTTAAGCATATACACACAGTAGAAAAGGTGGGGGCCTCGTTCACAGAGTTTTCCCAGCAAGCTGATAAACATTAAACACATATTCTTTGTTCTTCTAGTCGCATGTCTTGGTTACTCCACCGCAGCATCCTGGACAGGTGGGCGGGGGAGTCGAATCCGTATCAGGATGTACCAGGACATAAGCTACATTTTGGACACGCTGCAAAGCTGTATTACAAAAGCATATATGTCTTGTATCCGGTAGAGTTAGTATCTTCTGATAGGTTCTTCTTCTGTGTGATTCCCTTTGTTCTGGGCTTGTGCAGGCTGCGTGATCAAGGCAGGTACTAGCAGCCCCCTAGGTCTCGTTTTCACTGAATCGAAACTCAGTTTCACGTGAATCACATGGTGCAGTCTTAAATATACAGGCGTCATCTTAATATCTAATGTCTACATGTGCTTTATGTAGCAGGCTGGAGCAGAAAGGAAAATATGATTTGGAAATTCAAACAGTATAGTTCAACCTCACAGACGATATAGTATTTATTTGGAATAAAGGAGAGAAACTTTTAATGGATTTTTTTTAATGAATTAAATAAAAATGAATTTCATTTGGAATTCACTCCAGCTTTTAGTAAAGAGGAAGTTAATTTTTTAGACCTAACCATTTATATTGAAAAGGGAATAATATGTACTAAGACCTATAACAAACCCACAGACTCCAATAGTTTTATTTAAAAAAACAGTTGTCACCTTCCTTCATGGTTAGACAATATCCCTAAGAGCCAGTTTGTGCGAATTAAAAGAAACTGTACGAGGATAGAGGGGTATGAAATAGAAGCTGAAAAATTACAGAATAAATTTATAGAAAAGGGATATGATAAGACCAAATTAATACAACAAAAATTAGAGGTGAAACAAATAAATAGGGATAGTTTATTAACTAACAAAAAGGAAAAACAAGAAATCAAAATAAAAACAGAAGAAACAGCAACACATATAAACATTCCAGCGATTATCCCATATAATGGGCAAACAAAAAATTTTTTACGAAGATTATCAAAAAACATTGGGATATACTAAAAGAAGATAAAATATTGGGGTCATATATCATATATATATATATATATATATATATATAAATATATATATATATAAACAATCCGAGATTTATTTAAGCTAAAAATATTGGTAACATCATAGCATTCACAGGACAGTGTATAGGTGCAAAAGAAAAAAATGAAGGAAGAAACAATGGTTTTAAAGGATTTTTCCCATGTAAAAAATGTATAGGGTGCAGAAAAGTAGGAGTAAATAAAAAATACACAAATATACAGAATAAAGAGGGTACATATAGGTTTGAGATTTATCAACATATTACATGCAATAGTCAGGGTGTCATATATATGATTATTTGCCCATGTAATAAAATATACATAGGGCGGACCAAGAGAACCCTGAAAAAATGTATAGCGGGAACATATATATAGCATAAAAAAGAAATATGAAGGACACCCGTTATCACGACATTATAGAGACAAACATAATGGCAGTTTTAACAGATCCCAATTTTGTGGTTTGGAAATAGTCAAACAAGACACACGAGGAGGGGATTTCATAAAAAAAATGTCAAAAATAGAAACTAAATGGATATTTAATATGGAGTCATTGATACCAGTGGGATTGAACACAGAAATAGAACTATTTGGTTTTGAGTAAAAACTGATGCAACAGAAGGGGTTAAAGAAGGAAGAGTTGTTTATATCTGAATAGATGAAATAACTGATGCAACAGAAGGGGTTAAACAAGGAGGTATATAAAAGGGAACATACACCACAGAGCCAAAGATTCACCCTGACGTAGCAGCAGCGTACTGTTCGTAAGTGTAAGTCTTTTTGGCTCAGCACAGGGTCCGTAGTGCGAATAGGTGACGTCACCAAGCGTTCGTAGTGAGAGCGCTAAGTTCCACGGATAGACTTGATCGGAACGGCGCCACCGGCTGGGGCACGCTCCAAAGAACTTTAAAAAGAACTTATAGAGGACCTCCACATACCTACCTGAACCCTGTAAAAGCGGCAAGATATAAACAGCACCCTTTATGGATACAAAAGAAGCAAGTTAATAACAGTGGTTAATTACTTTTATTGCGAAAGAAGTGTGTATTAGAAGCGTGCTGTGCTGCAATAGGTGTCAGTGTAAGGGAGTGTTGGTACAAGTTGCGCGGTTTATATACAGTATTATAAGTACAATTTTAAATACCCACTAAAATGGCCTCAGGATGAAGTTTTTGGAGAGAGACAGTAGGCAAGCAACAGGCCTTTTGTGCCCCGCCATAAAGATTGTGTGTAGAGAGCCTGTTGGCCTTCCATGAACATTGTGTATAGAGAGCCTGTTGTCCCTCCGTAAAAAATATTTGTAGAGAGTCTGTTTGTCCTCAGTAAAAATTGTGTGTAGAGAGCCTGTTGACCTTCCGTAAAAATTGTGTCTAGAGAGGCTGTTGGCCTTCCTTAAAAATTTTGGTTAGAGAGGCTGTTTGCCCTGGGTAAAAATTCAGTTGAGAGAGGCTGTTGGCGTTCCTTAAAAATTTTGGTTAGAGAGGCTGTTTGCCCTGGGTAAAAATTCAGTTGAGAGAGGCTGTTGGCCTTCCTTAAAAATTTTGGTTAGAGAGGCTGTTTGCCCTGGGAAAAAATTCAGTTGAGAGAGGCTGTTGGCCTTCCTTAAAAATTTTGGTTAGAGAGGCTTTTTGCCCTGGGAAAAAATTCAGTTGAGAGAGGCTGTTGGCCTTCCTTAAAAATTTTGGTTAGAGAGGCTGTTTGCCCTGTGTAAAAATTGAGTTTAGAGAGGCTGTTGGCCCTCCGCAAACATTTGATTTTAGAGAGCCTTTTAGGCCTCCGCAAAAATTTGAGTTTAGAGAGCCTTTTGGCCCTCTGTAAATATTGAATTTAGAGAGCCTGTTGGCCATCCTTAAACATTGTGTCGTCAGCAACTGTCATATAGGAGGCGGGGGAGTAGGAAGAGGAGGAGGATACAAGGGCTCTTATGGACTTCAGCTGCTATCCTGCGGTTGGGAAGAGAAGTGGGGGGACATCCACGACTTGTTCATCTTGATGAACGTCAGCCTGTCTGCGCTGTCAGTCGACAGGCGGGTTCGTTTTCAGGTGATTATCCCCCCAGCAGCACTAAAGACCCTTTCCGACGCTAGCGGCAGGGCAGGCCAGCACCTCCAAGGCGTACTGCGCCAGTTCAGGCCATTTGTTCAGCTTGGACAGCCAATAATTGTTTGGTGTGGAGTCATTGCTCAGGACGATGGTCTGGTCTGCAACATACTCCCTCACCATCTTGCGGTACAGTTCCGCCCTACTCTGCTAACCTGTGGACAGGTGGTACACTCTGGCTGGGGTAATAAAAACTTAGCAAAGGCCTGACCCAGTGTACCCCTGCCCTTGCTGGACCCGCTGACTTTTCCCCTCCTCTACCCTATTACTTGGCCCACTGCAGTCCATCCCCTGTCGCTAGCGGTGTCAGATGGAAATGCTTGTAGCATTTTTTGCACCAGGGCGTTGTGGTATGAATTGACCCTTGTAGTCCTTTCCTCCACAGGAATTAGAGTGGGGAATTTGTCCTTAGACCGTGGGTCTAGGAGGGTGTACACCCAGTAATCATTGGTGGCCAGAATGGTCTTCAAGCGAGGATTGCGACAAAGGCAGGCTAACATAAAGTCAGCCATGTGAAGTACAGTCCCACAGCGCAACACTTCCCGCTCCTCAATCAACTGACTATCCATCTCCTCCTCTACCTCTACCTCCAATTCCTCCTCCTCAGCCCATACCCGCTGAACTGCTGTCATCGAATCACCCCCTGCAGTGTGGCCTAGAGTCTCCTCCTCCTCTACCTCCTCCTCCTGTAATTTGCTCTGCAAAACGGATGTCAGGGTGCTCTGGCTGGCAAACAAGGGACTGTCTTCCCCCATCTGCTGTGACATGCCTAAATCCTCTGATATTAAGTTATTTAAGGATTTTTGGATGAGACACAGCAGCGGGATGGTGACGCTGATGATGTCCGCTTGAGCTACTGACACTCCGCGATGTGGCTATCAATACTCTTTTGGAGGAGGAGGGGGAGGTGAAGATGGGGGGTGGAGGAAGAGGCGTAATGTTCGGGTGAAACAGACACCAAAGTTGGTCCGGCAATTCTGGGTGTGGGTAGCACATGAGCAGGCTCACAGTCAGACTCTGTTCCAGCCTCCACCAGATTCACCCAATGTGCCGTGAGGGAGATGTAGTAGTGTCCCTGCCCACCGGGACATTTTGATATTCTATGTGGCACTGTTAAAATAAAGCTGGCATAAAACTATGAGACGTTTCATTTATTTTTTAGTATTAAAACTTTTAAAGTCAGTGGGGGATCAAATACTTATTTCCTCCACTGTATATACAGTACAGACCAAAAGTTTGGACACACCTTCTCATTCAAAGAGTTTTCTGTATTTTCATGACTATGAAAATTGTAGATTCACACTGAAAGCATCAAAGCTATGAATTAACACATGTGGAATTATATACTTAACAAAAAAGTGTGAAACAACTGAAAATATGTCTTATATTCTAGGTTCTTCAAAGTAGCTACCTTTTGCTTTGATTACTGCTTTGCACACTCTTGGCATTCTCTTGATGAGCTTCAAGAGGTAGTCACCTGAAATGGTATTCCAACAGTCTTGAAGGAGTTGCCAGAGATGCTTAGCACTTGTTGGCCCTTTTGCCTTCACTCTGCGGTCGAGCTCACCCCAAACCATCTTGATTGGGTTCAGGTCTGGTGACTGTGGAGGCCAGGTCATCTGGCGTAGCACCCCATCACGCTCCTTCTTGGTCAATTAGCCCTTACACAGCCTGGAGGTCTGTTTGGGGTCATTGTTCTGTTAATAAATAAATGATCGTCCAACTAAACGCAAACCGGATGGAATAGCATGCCTCTGCAAGATGCTGTGGTAGCCATGCTGGTTCAGTATGCCTTCAATTTTGAATAAATTCCCAACAGTGTCACCAGCAAAGCACCCCCACACCATCACACCTCCTCCATGCTTCACGGTGGGAACCAGGCATGTAGAATCCATCCGTTCACCTTTTCTGCGTCGCACAAAGACACGGTGGTTGGAACCAAAGATCTCAAATTTGGACTCATCAGACCAAAGCACAGATTTCCACTGGTCTAATGTCCATTCCTTGTGTTCTTTAGCCCAAACAAGTCTTTTCTGCTTGTTGCCTGTCCTTAGCAGTGTTTTCCTAGCAGCTATTTTACCATGAAGGCCTTCTGCACACAGTCTCCTTCTTAACAGTTGTTGTAGAGATGTGTCTGCTGCTAGAACTCTGTGTGGCATTGACCTGGTCTCTAATCTGAGCTGCTGTTAACCTGCGATTTCTGAGGCTGGTGACTCGGATGAAATTATCCTCCGCAGCAGAGGTGACTCTTGGTCTTCCTTTCCTGGGGCGATCCTCATGTGAGCCAGTTTCTTTGTAGCGCTAGATGGTCTTTGCGACTGCACTTGGGGACACTTTCAAAGTTTTCCCAATTTTTCGGACTGACTGACCTTCATTTCTTAAAGTAATGATGGCCACTCGTTTTTCTTTACTTAGCTGCTTTTTTCTTGCCATAATACAAATTCTAACAGTCTATTCAGTAGGACTATCAGCTGTGTATCCACCTGACTTCTGCCCAACACAACTCATGGTCCCAACCCCATTTATAAGGCAAGAAATCCCACTTATTAAACCTGACAGGGCACGCCTGTGAAGTGAAAACCATTTCAGGTGACTACCTCTTGATGCTCATCAAGAGAATGCCAAGAGTGTGCAAAGCAGTAATCAAAGCAAAAGGTGGCTACTTTGAAGAACCTAGAATATAAGACATATTTTCAGTTGTTTCACACTTTTTTGTTAAGTATATAATTCCACATGTGTTAATTCATAGTTTTGATGCCTTCAGTGTGAATCTACAATTTTCATAGTCATGAAAATACAGAAAACTCTTTGAATGAGAAGGTGTGTCCAAACTTTTGGTCTCTACTGTATATCTTGGTTTCCAATATTCCTTGTTGCCGTGGCAAGTTGGTAGCACTTGTGTTTAAGATCATTGCAGGTTGAAATTCACTAAAATTGTATGGCAACATGAAAAAGCTTTGCTTTTATTTTCTCATAATTATTTCTGGTATTGCCACGTGAAGCAAATGTCAGTCACTGAAGTTCAGTTGCAATGTAGCTAAAAGTCACATAAAGTACTTGTTAAAGTTATGGATTTTTCCTTACCATTAAACAAAAAAAATCTTTCTTTAAAGTGTGCCAAAGTTTTCAAAAACGTTTGTGTAATGGTTATGCTTCTTTGTACAATTGTAACTGCTATGTTCAGCGTTATTATTGCCTGTTTCAGCTGAACAGCTACATGCATTTCTCTCACAAGTACTGTATGAAGTGACCTCACTTCCCTTACTTCCCACTATGTTTGCTCAGAAAGCTGACAAGGAAGAAGAAATCACACTTACAGAAAAGCTGAAGACTTTTGTGATGTCCAGAAGGAGTGTAATATGAGTGCAGTTTTATTGCATATAGAGCCTAGGTCCCTATTCTTTTTATTTATCCCCTTTGCACCATTGTCAGCACACAGAGCTGCATTGAAATTCATTAGCTGGATTGCTGTACATACACATGAGTACTCCTCATTGTGTTAACACAGTAGTTCCGACTGTGTACTTCAGCTCAGCTTTGATGGCTGCCAGCAGGGGAATAAGGGGCAGTACCAAAATAAAAATGGCAATCTCAACTCCCTACATGTAGTATAAGTCATAAATTACTGCAGATAATAGTCCACAATCATGGTAACAGATTCCATTTTCATTATCATTCCTTTGTTGAATCTCTAAATCAATGTTATGCATTTAAGTGCTTTTCCTGGTCCATAGTGTTTGTTCATGATGACATTCACATAAACATGGTTTGTATATAATTACCATGATTCAGTTGATTCAGTCATTTCCTGAAAAATAATCTTACCAAAAGTCATATGTAGATTTAAAGGGAATGTGTCATCAGAAAATGACCTATTGTTTTAATCATGTTTTCATGTTTTTAAATAATTTTTTGGTGGTTATTTTCCATGTCAGTATAAACATTTAAGCAAAACCACAAATTCCTGCCGTTTTCTTTCTGGCCACAAAGTCTAATAATAGGCACCACTTCTTGGTCTGTACAGTTTACTTTACTGCAGTTATATATTATTCTAAACCTGCCTGTAATAATATAGAGATATCACCTTTGTGTATAGATAAGACAGGATCCACCATTCACAATGGGTGATTTTCAAATCTTATCTATTCTTTCCTTGTACAATGACATCTGCACAGATCACAGAGCATGCCTAGAAAACTCTCCCATAGAAGTCTATAGGGTCTCCTCTTGACCATTGTGTCTATGGGGCTGCCATAAAGCAATTTTTTAATGCTTTGTAAATGCTGCTAAGATCAGCTGAGGCAAAATGGCCGCCCCATAATCATTTTCAGGAAATAGAATTAAAAAAAATCTGTAATCAGAAACTAAAAATAGGTTAGAAAAAAAGAATATGTGCTACTATCTGGTTTTAACTGTCCAAAAAATATGTTGGTGACACATTTTCTTTAATACACATTGCCATTCATCTTTCTGATAAAATAACATTTACATACTTACATTGAGGAATAATATATGTAATTAGTCAGTGACTTTATAAATTTCACAGATAATCAACATTGTAGCTTTCAGGACAACATGATTTCTAACTACAAAACTCCAATACTTCTGGGCAATGAACTTCTGTGAACATCAAAGTTTGTCATGGGTTTTTAAAAGTAATTACTTTTAGTGTTTTATTTATAGTGAATTCGAAACGACTATGTTCCAGTGCTATTTTATCATTTTCATGGTTATAGAGTATATAAAAAGGCTATCAAATTGCTGAATAAGTTTTCCGGAAATTAATTCTGCTCTGTTGGCAACTTTAAATCCGCTGTAACTTGCTAATGAATTTATGTGTGATATTTACAGAGGAAGAAATCAAGAAGTAAGCAAATGAAAGATCGTTACACTTGATCTGTAATGTTGATATTGAGTCAAGGATATGTTGCACATGAGAGCTGTACACTGTTTTCATTTGCATATACCTGTCTCAGGATATCAGTGATGATTAATTCTTCACATACATTTTGATTAGGTAACATTATATTCATAATATTTACATTACAAAGCGTTTGCAATAGACAAATGTACAACCAAGTCACATTATTATGACCAATTCCTGCTTTTGAATTCGACAGTTGTAAGCTCATGAAGGAAGTCAAGTGTGGTGAGCTGGCTTGGTAGGTATATAAGGTGTGTGATAGGCTGTCTGCACACATATCCTTCATTGTCATCGGTACAGTGCTATGAAAAAGTATTTACCCTCCTACAGATTCCTTTTGTTTTTGTATATTTGTGTGCGGAGTTGATACGTCTTTGCAGACCCAGATCTGCTCTGCAGAGAGTCTCCAGAGATGTGTTTGCCCCAGTTACAGGAGAAATAGGCAATAGAAAAAATATGCAATGTTAAAATGCCCCTAGAGGTCTACCAAATAAAAAATAAAAAATTAAGACAACACAAACTAAAAAAAAAAATGAAAAGGAGACCACCACTTGTCCACACTGCAGCTTTTCACACTACCGCACAGGGACAATAATCTTTTTTCCCCTGGAACTTAATGGACGGAAGATACTATTTGAATAAAAAAGTATTTAAGTTGCACTTTGGGCTATTAAACAAGAAACAAATGTGTAAAAAAGACACTTCTTAAACATGTTCCCTCGTATGAAAAAATAAAATAAAAATTACAAAAATAAAGCCTCATGTATCACTGAAAAAGGTGCAAAACATAATTGAATCACTGAATGAGATAAAAGGTATCACTTTAAAACCTGCATGTAATAAAAAAAGAATGAAAATGAGTCTGGTTATGAATGGGGAAGAGTGGTTGAGTTTTGAATGTCAGTGGATTAAAATATTTTTGTTTACACCTTGAAGCTCTTAACCCCTTCAGGACCCTGCCATTTTTCACCTTAAAGAGGACCTTTCACCACTCCTGACATGCCTGTTTTAATAGCTTCATGCATTCCCCATGTAATAACAAGTCTGGAACATCTATTCTTATGTCTGTATGTTGTGCCATTCCTTTATTATTTGCACTAGAAGTTATGAATGAATTGCTATTTGTCTTCAGTAAGGGAACAGAGGGGAGGTAACAAGTTGGGGGTGTGTACCTGCACAGTCTGAACATGGCAGCACTGATTGGCTACAGTCAGTCTGTGCAGGTACACACCCCCAACTGGTCACCTCCCCTCTGTTCCTTTACTGAAGGCAAATAGCAATTCATTCATAACTTCTAGTGCAAATAATAAAGCAATAGCACAACACACAGACATAGGAATAGATGTTCCAGACTTGTTATTACATGGGGAATGCATGAAGCTATTAAAACAGGCATGTCAGGAGTGGTGAAAGGTCCTCTTTAAGGACCAGGCCATTTTTAGCAAATTTGACGTGTCATTTTATGTGTTGATAACTTTAAAATGCTTTTACTTATACAGGCCATTCTGAGATTGTTTTCTCGTCACATATTGTACTTCATGACAGTGGTAAATTTGAGTCAAAATATTTCATTTTTATTTATTAAAAAAAATACCAAATTTACCCAAAAATTTGAAAAATTAGCAAATTTCCAAATGTCAATTTCTCTACTTTTAAAATACATAGTAATACCTCCAAAAACAGTTATTAGTTTACATTCCCCATATGTCTACTTTATGTTGGCATCATTTTATAAATGTCATTTTACTTTTTTAGGACAAAATTTTCATGTTTAGATCATTTTGGCTTAGAAGTTTAGAAGCAAATCTTGAAATTTTTCAGAAAATTTCCAAAACCCACTTTTTAGGGCCCGTTAAGGTCTGAAGTCACTTGGTTAGGCTTACATAATATAAACCATAGACCACATTTTAGAAACTACACCCCTCAAGGTATTCAAAACTGATTTTACAAACGTTGTTAACCCTTTAGGTGTTTCACAAGAATTAAAGGAAAATGTAGATGAAATTTCAGAATTTTACTTTTTGGCAGATTTTTCATTTTAATACATTTTTTCCATTAACAAAGAAAGGGTTAACAGCCAAACAAAGCTCAATATTTATTACCCTGATTCTGTAGTTTACAGAAACACCCTACTCGTGATTGTAAACTGCTGTACAGATACGCAGCAAGGCGCAGAAGGAAAGGTACGCCATATGTTTTTTGGATTGGGATAATTTTAAGTTGTCATGTTACATTTGAAGATCCCCTGAAGCACCCCTAGAGTAGAAACTCCAAAAAAGTGACCTCATTTTGGAAAATACACCCCTCAAGGTATTCAAAACTGATTTTACAAACGTAAAACCCTTTAGGTGTTCCACAAGAATTAAAGGAAAATGTAGCCGAAATTGCATATTTTCCATTTTAATACATTTTTTTCTGGTAACAAGCAAAGGTTAACAGCCAAACAAAACTCAATATTTATTACCCTGATTCTATAGTTTACATTTTTTTGGCAGGACTATCTTTCCTTGGGGAGAGAGTGCCTTAATCAACATGAGGGGTCTATTCATGCTCCTCTGGAATTTTGGGAGCAAAGGGATGCAAATGAGCTCTTCACAAGCTCTGCCTCTAATGCCACCAGATGTAAGGCAGCCATCCTGTAAGTCAACATTCAGCTCTTTAAATAAGCCAGCACCTCATCTGCAGACAGCTGTTTCAGGATGATTGCCCCTCATCGGTGCAGAGCAGAGAGTACTGGCTTACCTGGGTGAGAGGCCTGTCAGGATTTGGGGGCTACTATCTCTCCTTGGGGAGAGAGCGCCTTAATCTGCGTGAGGAATCCGAAACAGATGTCTACAGATGAGGTGCTGGCTTATTTAATATCCGAATCATGTCTCAAGGCTTATTTAAAGAGCTGAACATTGACTTACAGGATAGCTGCCTTACATCTGGTGGCATTAGAGGCAAAGCTTTTTAAGAGCTCATTTGCATCCCTTTCCTGTAGCTTACAGAAACACCCCATTTGTGATCGTAAACTGCTGTACGGGCAAACGGCAGGGCGCAGAAGGAAAGGAACGCCATATGGTTTTTGGAGGGCAGATTTTACTGGGAAAATTTTAAGAAGAAGACCCCCTGATGCACTCAAAAAAAAAGAAACTCCAAAAAAGTGAGCCCCATTTTGGAATCTACGGGATAAGGTGGCAGTTTTGTTCATATTATTTTAGGGTACATATGATTTTTGGTTGCTCTATATTACACTTTTTGTGAGGCAAGGTAACAAAAAATAGCTGTTTTGGGACCGTTTTTATTTTTTGTTATTTAAAACGTTCATCTGACAGGTTAGATGATGTGCTATTTTTATAGAGCAAGTTGTTACGATCGTGCATTGTAATACATTGGCTCTCATCTCATAGGCTTCCGTAGAAGGCAGTCCTGATGCCTATGGAAGGCATCGGGCTGCCTTCTGGGACTTCGGGTCCCCGTCACTGCAGCGCAGGGACCCGATGGGGAAGTGGAGGGCACCCGAACCCTCCGTTAACCCGTACATGCTGCAGGCAGCTTTGACCACAGAATAAAAGGAAATAATACGCCAGCATCAGTACAGATGCTGGCTTATGCAGCAGGTCTCCGGCTATCAGTCACTGTGGGACCCCTGCCGCTGATCAGCGTGCCATACATGTACGGTGCTGGTCCTTAAGACATGGCAACCAGCACCATACATTTACGGCGCTGGTCCTTAAGAGGTTAAAGGTGGTTTCACACACAACTTTTTGGGGGAAAAAAGTGGCAGTTTTTCATGCAGTTTTTTTTTTTTAAACCAAAGCCAAAAGTGGATTCAAAATGGACAATATTAAGAAGAGAATACTTTTTCTTCCTGTTGATTCCACTCTTGCCTTTCCCTAAAAAAAAAAAGCATCAAAAACTGCAATGGGACTTTTTTCAAAAGGAAAATGTATCATATTTGACACCACCCTTAGCAGGATATGAACATTTGGAAAGGGCATCTTAGATTTCATCTAATGCTTGCTATTATGTTCCCTGTCAGTAAACTGGTTGATTGGATACATGCACCTGCATGTAATAATTTTGACATCTGAGAGCCACGGGTAATCCTTTGTAGGCAATGATTTATCAGTGCATTTATATGCTTGGGAAAGGGAGGGGTATCTTCAAAACATGTTGCAATAAAAATATCCACAACATACATATTAATTAATCATTGTCTCCATCATCTCTTTGACTTTCCTGCTTCACCACTTGGCTGGTACTCATATCATCAATTTGTTCCTGGTCCAGAACATTATTGGCAGTTACATCACATCTTAAAAAGGAAAACTGTGGACTACGTTTACTGACAGTAAATGTAGCATTGCAATAATAACTAGAACCTGTCACAATATTTTATGCCCCTGATTGCCCACTATGGTATTATGCCCATTGGTGTAGGTCCTATCCCACAGAGCATTAAGTAGTTCTCAAGTAGCATATACTATATGTGGGCAGTCCGGTTTTCCTCGTCATGCAGTCCTAGAGTGATGTCCCACAGAAGGGATACGCCAATACAAGCCTTGAAAACACCGATGCCGGCGCATTAACCCTTCATGTGCCGCGGTCAGCGCTGACCGCGGCACATGAGGTGTGCGCATATTCAGGATGGCGAGCGGGGGGGCCTTCCTTAGGCATGGTGGCTGCCATAACTGCGAGCCTGTGCGATCCAGCCCCCTGGATCGCACAGGAAGCAGGCTGTAAGTGTATTACTGTAAGTAATACACTTACAGCCAATGCATTACAATACAACAGTATTGTAATGCATTGTGCAGGGGATCAGACCCCCAAAAGTTGAAAACAAGGTGAAAAAAAAGTTAAAAAATAAAGTTAAAAAATAAAGTTAAAAAAAATAAATAAATAAAAGTTTCAAGTAAAAAAAAGAAAGACGCCATTTTCCCCCCAATAAAAGTAAAAAGTAAAAAAAATTGTTAAAAAAAGAAAAAAAAAAAGTAGGCATCGCCGCGTCCGTATAGACTGGCTCTATAAAAATATCACATAGTCCATCCCGCCAGGTGAACACAGTAAAAAATAAAAACAGTGCCAAAACAGCCATTTTTTGGTCACCTTCCCCCACAAAAAGTGTAATACTACGCGATCAAAAAGGCGTATTTAACCCAAAATGGTACCAATCAAACCGTCATCTTGTCCTGCAAAAATGATACCTTACCTGAGACAATCGCCTGAAAAATAAAAAAAAAATGGCTCTCTGAAAATGGCAACATAAAAAAAATATTTTATTCTGTTCAAAAATAAATCTAATGTGTAAAACTTTCCAAAAATAAAAAAGTTAGACATATTGGGTATCGCCGCGTCCGTAACAACCTGCTCTATAAAAATATTACATGAGATGGCCCCCCAGGCAAATGCTGTAAAAAAAATTGTTAAAAAAACTATGCCAAAATAGCCATTTTTTTCTCTCTTCCCTCACAAAAAGTGTAATAGCAGGGGATCAAAAAGGCGTATTTAACCCAAAATGGTACCAATCAAACCGTCATCTTGTCCCGCAAAAATTATACCCTACCTGAGACAATTTCCCGAAAAAAAAAAAAAAATATGGCTCTCTGAAAATGGCAACACAAAAAAAAGATTTTATTCTGTTCAAAAATAAATCTAATGTGTAAAACTTTCCAAAAATAAAAAAGTTTGACATATTTGGTATCGCCACATCCGTGACAACCTGCTCTATAAAAATATTACATGAGATGGCCCCCCAGTTGAATGCTGCAAAAAAAAACTATGCCAAAACAACCATTTTTTTCCCTCTTGCCTCACAAAAAGTGTAATAGCAGGCGATCAAAAAGGCGTATTTAACCCAAAATGGTACCAATCAAACCGTCATCTTGTCCTACAAAAATGATACCCTACCTGAGACAATCGCCCGAAAAATAAAAAAAATATGGTTCTCTGAAAATGGCAACACAAAATAAAGATTTTATTCTGTTCAAAATTCAACTAATGTGTAAAACTTTCCAAAAATAAAAATGTTAGACATATTGGGTATCGCCGCATCCGTAACAACCTGCTCTATAAAAATATCACATGATTTGCCCTCTCTGGTGAATTCTGTAAAAAAAATCTTTAAAAAACCATGCCAAAACAGCTATTTTTTTCACCTTGACTCACAAAAAGTGTAATACCAAGCGATCAAAAAGTCTTATGTACCCCAAAATGGTACCAATGAAAACATCAGCTCATCCCGCAAAAAATGAGCCCACACATAAGACAATAACTCAAAAAAATAAAAATCAGTGGCTCCCGCAAACCATTCCATCAAAATCTGTGTTGTAAAATCCATATGGCGCTCCTTCTGTTTTGAGTCCTGTCATATGCCCCCACATCAGTTTACCACCACATATGGGGTGTTGCCGTATTCAGGAGAAAATGGGTAACAAATTATGGGGTGCTTTTCTCTTGTTACCCCTTATGAAAATACAAAAAATTTGGGGCTAAAGCAACATTTTATTGGAAGAAATGAAATTTTTCATTTTCACAGCCAAGTGTTTCCAAATTCCGTAAAACACTTAGTGGGTCAAAGTGGCCAGTACCCCACTTAATATATTCGTTGAAGGGTGTAGTTTCCAAAATGGGGTCACTTTTTGAGGGTTTCTACTCTAGGGGTACGTCAGGGTCTCTCAATTACAAAATGGTGCCTAAAAACTATTCTAGCAAAATCTGCCTCCAAAATCCATATGGCGCTCCTTTCCTTCTGACCACTGCCACAAACCCATAGAGACGTTTACCACCACATATGGGGTATTTCTGTAAACTGCAGAATCAGAGCAATGTATATTAAGGTTTAGTTTGCTGTTAACCCTTACTGTGTTGCAAGAAAAAAATTATTAACATGAATAATCTACCAAAAAAGTGAAATTTTGAAATTTCACCTCCATTCTCCTTTAATTCCTGTGGAACACCTCAAGGGTTAACAAAGTTTGTAACAGCAGTTTTTTTATAATTTGAGGGGTGTAGTTTCTAAAATGGCGTCATTTATGGGTGGGTTTCATTATGTATGCCCTTCAAAATCACTTTATATCTGAATTGGTGCTTAAAAAAATGGTTTTGGAAAATTTTGTCCTAAAAAAGTAAAATGACATTTATAAAATGATGCCAACATAAAGTAGACATATGGGGAATGTAAAATAATAAGTATTTTTGGAGGTATTACTATGTATTTTGAAAGTAGAGAAATTGAAATTTGGAAATTTGGAAATTTTTCCAAATTTTTGGTAAATTTGGTATTTTTTTATAAATAAAAATGAAATATTTTGCCAAAAATTTACTACTGTCGTGAAGCACAATATGTGATGAGAAAACAATCTCAGAATGGCCTGGATAAGTAAAAGCGTTCCAAAATTATTACCACATAAAGTGACACATGTCAGATTTGCAAAAAATGGCCTGGGCAGAAAGGTGAAAACAGGCCTGGGGTTAAGGGATGCTACCGTAAACAATGATTTATGACATATTAAAAGCTTATATGTAAATATTCTATTTAATGGAATGGTTTTATGGATATAACTTTTGAAGAAACTCCAGGGTCTTTACTTTCCTCATTTGTTTGTATTTTAAGATTGGTAAACAGCCTTTCTCACTCAGAGCATTCCCTGTGGCCAGAGAGGAAACAGACTTTCTCACTCAGAGCATTCCCTGTGGCCAGAGAGGAAAGGGTGTGAGTGATTCAGCTATAGCATCACACATAACACTGATAAGTGGATTGCTTTTCTGTGGGTATCTTTATTTAGGCCTATTAAGAGAACAATAATATATTTCCAATATCATCCCAATTCTACTAATCTACTATTTTACTAATGGATTACAGCTTTCCCTTGCAGTAGCAGAAATAAACTAAATAGATTACCTAACTATACAGGAGTTTATCTTTCTCTGTGCTGACTACTAAAGATTATTAATATTTTTATTTGAAAAACAATGGTATAATACTACTGTAAATTTAAAAAAATGGCTACATTGTCTTTTAAAAAAATTGTTTTCTATGAATATTTAGTTTAAAAAAATATGCATTTCTGATGGAAGAACCCTTTTAAACCTGACAGCCAAAACCATGGAATACGTTGTTTGTTCAAAGTCCCTAAAAGCAATTATTCTCATCCAGTCATTATATGTAGAGTTTTGGTGCATGAATGTCACCTCTGTTATGCATCATACAGTACATAATGCTTGCTATTTTAGGTGTACACTGTACTTTTCCTTTTCCAGCACATCATTATGTAAATTTAAATTGTGTCCTAAACTCACAGTCCTTTAGGAGTGGCATCCAGCTTTAGAACTATTTGCCCATACTTTGTGCACTTCTAGTGCACTCCCAGTTTCCCAGCATTGTTTGTATTATTTCATACAGAAAGCATTTTTTTGTTTTGTTTTTCCTCCTCTATCCCCTCGTTGGGCATCTGTACCCCTCTCCATGATCTTTACACTGCCCTTGAAAATGATTAGGAACTCAACCCCAAAGTATATTATACAATAGTTGAGCATCATACACTTTCAGTCCTACATAACCAGCCACAAGATTGAGATACAGAGTACAAATAGAACAAACAGAAATAAAAATGTAATATACACTGTGTCTTTTTGGGTATAATCCACCTGGATTTGGGGATCCTCTGTCATTCTTCTCTGCAAATTCTCCCAAGCTCTGTCAGGTTGGATGGGGACCATTGGTGAACAGCTATTTTTAGGTCTTTCCAGAAATGTTTAATTTCGTATCAGGGCTCTGGCTGGGCCACTCAAGGACATTCACATGTTGGCATCTGCTAGACTTCTAATCCTACGGCACTGGAAGTCTGGAGAGGTTCCTGCAATTTTACAATGGCTAAACAAGATGGACCAGATCGTCCGGTTTGAAAAAAAAAAATCTTTACTGGGAATCAAGGTCATATCAAGCTTTCTCTTGTATTTGATCACCTTGGTCCCATCACAAGAGACTTCTCCTGCCCCTCGCCCACTCCTCCTTAGATTTCACATCTGACCATAACTATGCTCTTATTTCCAATGGACGTCGTACACTGCACTCGACCTTATCTAACTCCCTGTCCCACTCTTATGTTAGGCTACTTTCACACTAGCGGCAGCCCGGATCCGTCAGGTGAAGGGTGCCGCTGGATCTGGACTGCTGCAAGGACATGTGTGGGGCCGGAACCGCGCTCCGGCCCCACATATGGCACACAGTGTCACACACACATACACAAACACAGTACACACAGACATACATACACAGACACACATACACACACATACTTACATTCCCCTGGCAGGCCGAAGTTCTCCACAGACAGGAGGGCGCACAGGTATGACAATTTCCCACAGCGCCCACTGCTGGGCGCTGAGTGAAATCGTCATACCTGCGCACCCTCCTGCGCTGGGAAGACCTGGGGCCTGCCAGGAGAATGTAAGTATGTATATGTATATTTGTATGTGTATATGTCTGTGTATGTTTATGTGTATGTATGTATGTATGTGTAGGTGACTGATCCGTCATTAACTCTATTGAAAGTCAATGGAGGACGGATCCGTTTACCATTGTGTCACACCAAACGGATCCGTCCCCATTGACTTTCATTGGGGGTCATAACAGATCCGTCTTGGTGCAGATGCTTGGACCAGAGAGAAAACCACAGCATGCTGCGGTTTGCTTTCCGGTCTGAAGACGAAACGGAATGTTTTTAGGAGCATTCCATTGTCTTCAGTTCAGTTTTGTCCCCATTGACAATGAATGGGGACAAAACTGAAGTGTTTTATTCCAGTATTGAGCCCCCATGACGGAACTCAATACCGGAATTTAAAAACGCTAATGTGAAAGTAGCCATAAGTGGCTCTAGTGTTCAATCTGTTCAGTGGTATCAAGATTACTCAAGAATGACGTCTTTGTAATGTTTATTATTCCAACTTAGCATTGCAACATGTTTTATATGTGCTATTATCTGCTCTTAAATTTAATATCCAAGATTCTCTGCTCTGACACCGTCAGTTTATTTAATTCTGTTATATGGTTTCGCTATTTCTATTCTTGAAAAAACAATAAATACATTTTAAAAAGAATATCTCTCTTTGCTCCCTTTAGCTTTCCCTCAATCCTGACAAGTCTCTCTGTCCCAGCCACTGAGTACTTTAGGAATAGTATTGGATCTCTGATAAGCATGCCTCCAGACATGACGCTTAGAATTGAGGTAAAAAATCTTGTTTCTTACAGTCTGAGGGTCCTTTAGGCGCTTTTTTTTTTGCAATTTCCATGTTTGTTTCTTTTTTTTTGTTTTTTTTTAACTGTGGCAAAGCTTCTTTCTGGCTACTTTGCAGTAAAGCCCATTGGTAGAGTGGGGGTTGCTAATACACAGGGTTCTGCATTTACATTCAGTATTCATGCCCCTTGTATGGAGATGATTGATTAGTCATTTACACCCACCTGTTACACAGGGCAATGAGCTGCCAACAAATTATGATTTTATACAAAATAGGAGGAAGACAGAACATCTTGATTGCCAAATGAAAAAAAGCTTTTATCCACAATGGTCATATCCAGTGATTTAATGTTCTGGTAAAACGGAAAAAGAAAAAAAGAAGTCTGAAAAATCCTTCACATTTAGCATCAACGTTGCGTTAGTGAATATGATTATTATGGAAATCCAGAATGTGTGCTGCATTCCTTCTATTCCTTCTCCCTTTATGTATAAACCAACCATCCCTTATTTTGCTTTAGAGTGCCTTTCAAATTACTTCTTTTGAAATTATGATTTTATGTGTTGCACAAATGACATCTGACCTGACAACAAAGCATTTTGCTCATTTGTCAGGTGATTAATTACAAGGAGCAGTTATCACAAACGAGTATGAAAGTTCACTCCTGATAATTGATCTAATAATCTGCCCATGTATTTTGGCATTTACTCCATCCAACTAGAATACAATTTATTGTAGAGTATATTGAATGCTATTTCAGGGATTTTCCTTAGAAATCACTTCTTGACAATCTCTTTTCATTAATTCTGAATTGGTTGGCTGCAATATTTCCGTAATAAGATAAATTAAATGAATTCTCATCTTACTTTGTATTTTCCCCTGTGCAATAATGTTGAGATCAGAGAATAAACATTACTATTGATAGCAATGAGATAAGAGGTCTTAGAAAGCTTTTTATTGATATATGGCAATTTCCTAATTCTAACTTGAATAACCATATGGTCTGTTAATTTCCCATAAGCTATAAAATGTTTCAGTTTAACAGGATAATTGCTGATCAGTCTTTTCTAATATAAACATTTTACTCCATGGTTAGTTTTTTTTTTAAGGCTTCATGCACACTTCATTTTTCTGAGTCCACATCTTATCCTCATTTTTTGTGGGTTACACATAGACCCATTAAAAATGTGTGCAAATCAATATTCATGTCCTTTCCATGAATTATAGAACCTGTGCTAAACTTTGGTCCGTGGTCCCGTTCAAATCAATGGGTCAACAAAAAATGTGGATGGCACACAGAGGATATCCATGGTCAATAAGTGGCCTTAGCCTAGGCTTACTTGTTTAAAAGGTCTTCTGTGTAACAGAAAGCAGAAGCTCAGCTCTCTCATACAAGCATTGCTCTTTCTCCAGGGGCTTTGAGCTGTAGAAGAGCCATATTATGTCTTGCAGCCTGTAAATGGCCTGCGAGGTTCTCAGTGCTCAAAGCTACCACCAATGTTTTTACAGTATCTTCACAAATTCTTATTATTTATAGTTATTACTTTACAACACTGTTGACAATCTGGAGGAAGATGTTGGGGAGGAGGAGTCTAATTATGATTCCATGCAGATTAAGGAAACAAGAACGCAGGTCACTGGTGATGGAGTCACCTTTAGCAAGTTCCACCATTTCAGCAATGACTAGTCCTCAGGAACTGCCTGCACCACCTAGACTAGAGGTCTCCCATCCATGCACCTCATCATACTTAAAGGGTTATTCTCATTTTAGACAATGGGGGCATATCGCTAGGATATGCCCCCATTGTCTTATAGGTGCGGGTCCCACCGCTGGGACCCGCACCTATTTCCAGAACGGAGCCCCCGAACTGAATGGGCGCACTGCGCATGCGCAGCCGCCCTCCATTCATTTCTATGGGGCCGCCGCCAGCGCTCGGCTACTTCTGTCGGCTCCATAGAAATGAATGGGAGCGCACCGCGCATGCACGGCCCGGCTCCCATTCATTTCTATGAGTGGCGCGGGGAGCTGCGCCTGGTGGTGGCCGGACCCCCGGAAACCTGGGGTCCTCCAGGCGCAGCGCTCCCCGCTCCGTTCTGGATATAGGTGCGGGTCCCAGCGGTGGGACCCGCACCTATAAGACAATGGGGGCATATCCTAGCGATATGCCCCCATTGTCTAAGATGAGAATACCCCTTTAAGGAGCGGACACCCTTAGCCTGTTTATGGATATACTCATACTTGAGCGTTTCAACAGAAACAGCACTCAGGGTCACAAAGAGTCTTGGTGCATTGGGCTAATTATAGCTATCATAGACATGTATGCTGGGCCACAGGAGCCCTTGGAGCTTCAACAATATGTTAATCAGGCCAGAATGAGGATTCTGTGCCCTCTGTCATCCAGCTATTCTACCTCTGGGCTACAGCTACCAGCTCCAAGAGTCCCTTAATGCCATCCCCTCTTTACTCCCAGGACAAGGAAACCTATTATTGGGCACTCTAATTTAGACATTTTACAAGACAAGTTCTGGAGGATATCATGCAGGAGGGATGCCTCCCTCCACACATGTCCCTGTTCCTTTTACCATAGACCTTTATGAGCTTTACATTTCTTCTTTTTGTTTAATTTTAGTTTTCTCTAAATACATGTTTTTTTTTCTAGTTTAAATTTGTCCCCTGTGTTTTATTTTCTAGTTTAAAATGGTCTCTTCTTTTATGTGGATAGATGTTTTAATATTGCAGTCTGTAAAAGGCTTGTACAATGTCAGAATATTGATGACCTATCCACGGGATAGATTATCAATATCAACATTGCAGGGGCCAAATTCTCAGCAGTGATCAGCTATTTGAAGTGGATCTTGTACGTTGATACTTTGGCGTCCAAATTACAAGTCCATTGTCTCGCTCATAACGGTGGTGCAGTGTAATTAGAACTGCACTTCCCATTCCAGTGATTTAGATGAGGAATTGCAATTACACTGCGCTGCCTCTACAAGCATGAATATGCCCTTGTAATTTGGAAGTCAAAGTTGCACAAATGCTGCAGAGGGTGCTGGGAATTGGACACCCCCCAATCTCATAATGAAGACCTATCCTGAAGCTAGGTCATCAATATTTTCTCAGTGCACAACCCCTTTAAATTGTAAGTATATTACTTCTGTTGTTCTGGTCCTTAAGTAGGGCAGGAAAACAGAAATAATGAACTGAAGGATTTAAAATAAAAAACAGTCCTTTATGGAGCAATTTATGGGCTTCTAACTACATCAAAACGTTTCAAACTTCAAAGTTGTTCACCCCATTTTCTTAACTTTAACACACAAATAGACATTCCAAAAGTGATGCTAATGAAAACTGGCTTAGTTGCCCATAGCAACCAGATTGTTCTGTTAACTTTCATTTTTCAGAGTTATTTTGCAAAATTATCTGATTCTTTAACCACTTCAGCTCTGGGCCATTTCTCCCCTTCCTGACCAGGCCTAATTTTGGAAATCTGACATGTGTCACTTCATGTGGTAATAACTTTGGAACGCTTTTACTTATCCAAGCGATTCTGAGATTGTTTTCTCGTGACACATTGTACTTCAAGTTAATGGTAAATTTGAGTCGATAAGTTTTAATTTTATTTATAAAAAAATCCAAAAGTTAACGAAAATTTGAAAAAATCTTTTCAAAATTTTAATCTCTCTGCTTTTAAGACAGATAGTGATGCCCCATAAAATCCTTTTTAATTTACATTTCCCATATGTCTACTTTATGTTGGCATCATTTTGGTAGTGTCATTTTATTTTTTTAGGACAGTAGAAGGTTTAGAATTTTAGGCGCAATTTTTGCAAATTTGCAAAATCAACTTTTTAAAGGACCAGTTCAGTTCTGAAGTCAGTTTGTGGGCTTACATAATAGAAACCACCCATAAATGACCCCATTTTAGAAACTACACCCCTCAAACTATTCAAAACTGGTTTTAGAAATGTTGTTAACCCTTTGAGTATTCCACAGGAATTAACGCAAAATAGATGTGAAATTTCAAATTTTTTTTTCAGATTTTCCATTTTAATCATTTTTTTTCCTGTAACACATCAAGGGTTAACAACAAAACAAAACTCAATATTTATTACCCCGATTCTGCAGTTTGCAGAAACACCCCACATGTGGTTGTAAACTGTTATTTGGGGATACGCCAGGGCTCAAAAGGGGAGGAGCAGCATCTGCATTTTCTAACATGGAATTTTTTGTCATGGTTTGTAAGAGTTTTTTTTGTGGACTGAGCTGCGTGAGGTCTTATTTTTTGCGGGAAAAGCTGTGCTTTTTATTGGCACCATTTTGGGGTACATCCAGCTTTCTGATCACTTTTTAATCTAATTTTTGGGAGGTTAACTAAAAAAAAAAAAAGCAGTTTAGGGGCATCTTTCTATATATTTTTTTTACACCGTTCACTTGATGGGGTAGATCATGTGATATTTTTGTAGAGCCAGTTGTTACGGATGCAACGATACCAAATATGTCTATTTTTTTTTTTTTTTTTACGTTTTACACAATACGAGCATTTTTAGAAGAAAAATCATGTTTTTTGTGTTGCAATTTTTTAAGAGCCTTTTTTTTTTCATTTTTCGGGCTATAATCTTGTGTGGGGGCTCATTTTTTGTGGGATGAGGTGACGTTTTTATTGCTACCATTTTGGGATGCATACGACTTTTTGATTGCTTGATATTATGTTTTTTGGTAGGTGATGCGACAAAAAAAGCTGTTTTGGCACAATTTTTATTAGTTTTTTTTACGCAGTTCACTTGATGGGGTGATACCCCAATATGGTGATACCAAATATGTCTATCTTATTTATTTATTTTTATTTGTAACTTTTTTAATGAAATATTTGGGGGAAAATAATAGTTTTTTATATATATGTGATTTTTTTTTATAATACTCTATTTTTTTATATTTTTTTTTACACTTTGTGTCCCCCATAAGGTCATACAAGACCTCAGGGGGACATTTAACTTCACTTATTATTTATTTATTTTTTTTTTACACTTGATTTCTCCTGTAACTGGGGCTGACATAGTAGCCCCAGTTACAGGGTAAATACATCCCCAGAGAGGCTGTACAGCATAATACTATGCTGTACAGCCTCAGTGCAGGGCTGATCGGGTCTATGAGAGACCCGTCAGCTCCTGTACTCTCCCGGCCCCGGCGATCACGTGACCGCCGGGCCGGAACAGGAAGCGTAATATCGTTGAGCGCTGTGTATACAGTGATCTAGAAGGCAGAGACCCCTGGGAACGGTCCCTGCCTTCTCTTTGGGGTACCCTGCTGTCAATGACAGCAGGTACCCCACTGTGCAGCTGCACTATTAGCGTGCAGCTGCTATCTCTGAATGGACGTTCAGAAACGTCCATTCAGAGATAGATAACCACTTCCCGGACGTTTATAGTCAATGGGCGGACGGGAAGTGGTTAACATGGGCAACTAAGTCAGTTTTCATTTGGAGCAGTTTAGGTAAATCTATAACAAACTTTTAAAATAATGTACCATAACTTTAGTGGGGTTGATTGTAATGTACTATAACTTTGGTGGGGTTGATTGTAATGAGGTATTAGAAAGTATTTTATGCCAAATTCGATGTTTGTGGTTCTGTCTTGGGTGCACAACACATTACTTGCACACAAACAATCCTAAAAATTGGATTGAAAGTAGAATTTGGACAGCAAAATATCCCAGCTGGCAAGTCACCTTTAAGATTCCTTATTCTTTTGTGGGTCCCTACACTAACTAAACAACAACAGGAAATTTATAGTAACTAACCAGAAAAATAGGTAAACGGGTCAATGACTGCCACAAATAGTATCCATCTACCATGGAACTGCTCCCTTACCCTGCTGAAGTAGTCTGCAAAGAGTTCCCGAAAAGCCAGTTCTGATGCAGAGTCTGGTCCAAGTTGAGGAGGTCATATATTGATCCAGGTCAGCATTCAAGGAAGTATTGTGGATCCTGGTGAAGTTTTGTAGGATTAAAGAGGCTTGAATCACCAGAGTGGCATTGTTGGGATCCATCTGTAGGGGTGACACATACACTCCACATACCAATGGGTTCTACTAAACCGGTAGTTGAAGATGTGTCTCCTTTCATCCAAGTCGCATCTTAGTAAGGGCTGCATCACATGGGGTGACAATGCAAACCTTTCTTCAGCCACCATTACAAATAATGCTGGTGGTCCTGCAGATCCAGGCAGTCTTCTGGGCTCTGGAAAGGTGAGCTGGTTGGCCTGATGCTGGTCACCCAGAACAGAAGCTGTGGAATTTGTCAGGATGATGTCACAGATCAGAGTTTAGGATGTAGAAGTGGACTTTCTTGGACCACTGGGAGACAATGGGGTAAACCCAGTGCCTCCTCCTGTTTGGTTCTTCGTCCAGCATAGCAAAATGCTGTCTGTAGAACCGAGAAATAAGCCAGTACAGACAACTAACAAGAGTTTTTTGCCATGTTAATCAGGCAACTCAGGCTCTCCCCACTCTCAAAACTGCACAAAATGGCACTGGTGCGAACACCTATAGGTGTTTTCTGAGAGATGGGGTTTAAATAATCACAATGTCCTCCTTTCATTTTTTGCAGTCCACAAAAAAGATGACAAAAGGAAACAATACAGCCATATTTTACAAAACAGATGTCATAGCAAAACGGAAGCACAATGGACAAAAATGCAGGCTCACGGATCCGTAATTTGTGGGCTGAAAAATGACAACAGTCATGTGCATGAAGTCTAAGATTTATGTCTATTTTGCTTTTTCCCTAAGAGCTGGTCCAGTAAATAATGCTTCTTCCAACATTGAGAATCCAGAGTTTTTTTTTTTAAAGCAAAATGTTTCTGCTAACATATGGAACCTTTCTAAGTAAAAAGAATATAAAATTGCTAGTAAAGTAAAACAAGTAAAAGAAATAATACAAACATCTTTTTACATAATTTTCTACAATTCAATTATTGAAGAATAATGTATTTTGATTTATATTTCTTTTCTTCCTGGAGGAAATCCTCAATGGAACTACCCCCTTCTCTTAACATCAAAGATGGTTACTTTACAGTTAACTGAGTTTGAAGCTTATATGTACACAGAAAATATTAACCATCCTCAGACAACAAGAGTCTGGGTATCATCTTTCTAGGAACCTACTATGAAGTTCCCCTGCTTGATGTTTGGGAAAAGTTTCTTCTAACCCGTAGATATTGTCCCACTGGGATACCCTGTTTTAAAGTTCTAGGATGGTAGCTGTGCCACATAAGAAAGGTGGTTGTGGCTGTGGGTTTGCGATATATGCTTGTTCTGATCTCACCATTTGGGCCTCTACTGATATTGACATCCAAGAATGGCAATGCAACCCTATCAATCTCGTAGGTGAACCCATGTCCCAACTCATTGGTATTCAATAAACTTCTTGAAAACTTCCTTCTCCCCCTTCCATATGACAAATATGTTGTTGATGTATCTTGCCCACATCACAAAATCCTTTGTATGTTCAAGGGGAGTGTCACCGAACGCTACGCTATTTTCTCCCACCAGTGCAGGAACAGATTTCCACATGATGGGGCACAGGGACTTCCCAACATGGTGCCCCTGAGCTGGCAGTAAAAGACGCCATTGAAAAGGAAGTAATTCCTGGTCAAAGGGAAATTCAGCAATTGTGACACAAACCGACTATATACATGAAATTGGCAGCCCCTAGTACTTAAAACGGAATCCACCGCTCTGATCCCAGGATGATGGATGATTGAGGAATAGAGGGCCTCTATATCGATTGAGGCCAACCATGTGTCCTCCTCAAGGCACACCCCCTTCAGACGACACAGGAGATCTCCTGTATCTCTTATATATGTGTGTAGTGCCCTAATGAAGGGTGCCAGTGTTTAATCGATGTAGATCCCACCATTGTGGGTCAAACTATTTACCCTAGAGACAATTGGGCGGCCCTTAAAGGGGACAACCCCCTTATGAATTTTTGGCAAACTGTAAAAGCTAGCTACAGTTGATTGTCTTGGATAGAGGAAATCATGTTCTTCCTCAGAAATAATATCCTTAGACTTGGCCTCGCAGAGTATACCTGCCAGATATTTCTATTAAGCTAGTGTGGGATCCATTGGTAATTTCTCATAAGTTCCCCTATCCTTCAGTAAATCCTGACACATTCTTTTGTATTTGAGGGCATCGATATGTACATTAACCCCTTTATCGGAGGGTTTAATAATGATGGTTTATCCTTTTCAACCTCAATAATGGCTTTATACTCTGCTTTAATGCAGTTAAAATGATGTCTGCTAGGTGTCAGTTCCTCTAAATCCTTGCATTCCTGAGTTAAAAATACATCAATACAGGAAGGATCCCCAACCAGGGGCATTTTAGTGCTCTTATTTTCAAAGTGGTAAAGGGACCCAAACCCCCCTGTGGGCTGCTGTTGAAATGTGCATGAGAATTCTGAAAGAAGATGCCAGGGAATATATAGGTCAATTGAGAGGATGCAAACTAAACCTTGGGGTGGATAGATGCCTAATCAATAGACAATGTTTTGTAGTGCTTTAAAATGTTAAAATGGATTAAATGCTGCCAATTTATTTTTGCATAGAGTCTGATAAGTTTGCCCTAACAACTAATGTGAAGAGGGGAAAAGACAAATGGCAGAAATTGATAACACCTGCAAGCATCATTTGATGGCGATAATTAGATTCCAAAATGCCAGTCTAGGAAATGTGAAGCGATCTTGAAAAAAATATGTGATTTTGGAAGCAGAAATAACACAGACATAGAACAAAAAAAAAGACTAATCAGTGTTTGTGAATGTAATGAACTTTGCATTACCAATATATCCTCCAAACAGCCAAATAGAGTTCACCAATATCAAACAAACCCTTTGAGTTGAAAAATGATTGAAAAGCATAATTTTAATAGCAAAAACTAGGCCTGAAGCAGATTGACAAATAAATCAGAAAATTTGAATGCTCAAACAATTAGGCTATCAAGAAATGACAAAATAACTAAGCTATTGAGATAAGTCATCACAATAAATAAGCCATAAATAAGAAAAAACAACAAAGAAAAGTTATATGGAATACAATGGGATTTGCAAAAAAGAAAGAAGCCAAAGTAAAAACTTAAAGGGGTTGTCCGGGTTCAGAGAAGAACCCGGACATACCTGCAATTTCACCCAGGCAGCCCGCCTGAAGAGGGCATCGGAGCATCCTATGCTCCGATGCCCTCCTTTGCCCTGCGCTAATTAGCGCAGGGCAAAGGAATTTAGCCAGGTTCCACGTACCGGTCCCTGCCGGGCAGAGGCTTCCGCCCGGCAGTGAGCCGGTGACGTCATCGGCGCTGATGGACGGGCTTTAGCGCTGCCCTAGCCAGTAAAACGGCTAGGGCAGCGCTAAAGCCGGCCCACTAAGGCCGGTGACGTCACCGAACTCGCTGCCGGGCGGAAGTACCCGCCGGCAGCGAGTATTTATAAACAAAAGAGACCTTGCCCTGCGCGATCTAGCGCAGGGCAAGGGGGGGGCATCGGAGCATGAGATGCTCCGATGTCCTCTTCAGGCAGGCTGCCTGGGTGAAATTGCAGGTATGTCCGGGTTCTTCTCTGAACCCGGACAACCCCTTTAAGCTATTTTTTCATTGCTGATCTGTACTTACATTTAGTTTCAGAAATGAAGTATGACTGGAGTAACCCCCTCCATTTTCTTGGCTTTTGAATTGCATGACTGCAAAGAAAGAAATAGGGTTTAGTCAGCACATCCAAGTTCACAGGTGCACGTCGCCATGGCTGGAAGCACAAAAGCAAAAACAAACACAATGCAACAGCGCTTTGCAAACACAAATAATAAAGTAAATACAATCGTGTAATACTCACTGTAGAAAATGTAATAATGCTCTGTACAAAGTTATTTGCGACTGTCCACTAACGACAAGGTGATCTCTTTAGGACAGGAACCGACACTAAATACTACCTCCACTGGTGGAATACTGGCCTCCATTAAACCCAGCAAATGCAGGTTCCACATGCATGCTGAGCCCACACTATATTATACCTCTTTTGGTGCCATAACGGCCTCCATTAAAATCAGGGAATGCAGGCTCCACATGCATGCTGAACCAACTCTGTATTTTAGCTCTCTTGGTACCAAATGGCCTCCAATAAATTCATGGAGAGCAGGTTACCTCTTCTTTACTTGCACTAATTAAAATCAGCCTATAGGACATACAGGTTAGTTAGGAGTACACAACCAATGGAGGCAGCCACACCTCCAATGGCACCAAAAGAGGTATAATATAGTGTATTACACTAGGGATGAGTGTACTTTTGAAAAGTTTGGTTTGCTTTGCTTCGGCGAACTTTCTTGAATTTCGGATTCGTACGAACCGAACCTAAAACGAACCTTGCTATAACGGCTGAATAATTGCTTCTACAATAATGGGAGTCAGATAGGGTACAGTTTTGTTTACTTGCAGTTGCTATTACAATGAAAAAGTGGAAAAAATCCAAGTGACTTCAACAACGGCGACGCAAAATATACGCATATTTGAGAATTTACACTAATGCGTACGCTAATGCGAACATTCCCGCACAAATAACGAACATACAGTGTAATGTTGTCAAAGGTGCGCTACTTAACTGAATATGTACGCATTAGCGTACTCATACACTGCGTCTGCGAACATTCCTACTCAAGTAACGAACATACAGTGTAGCGTTGTCAATTGTACGCTACTTAACTGAATATGTACGCATTAGCGTACGCATACACTGCGTCTGCGAACATTCCTACTCAAGTAACGAACATACAGTGTAGTGTTGTCAATTGTACGCTACTTAACTGAATATGTACGCATTAGCGTACGCATACACTGCGTCTGCGAACATTCCTACTCAAGTAACGAACATACAGTGTAGCGTTGTCAATTGTACGCTACTTAACTGAATTTGTACGCATTAGCGTACATTCTCAATAAATATGCGTATATTTTGCGTCGCCGTTATTTTAACCAGATTCGTTACGAACTTTCTCAAAATTCGGTTCGGTGTCGAACCGAACTTTTGGGAAAGTTCGTAACGAATCTGGTTCGTTACGGTTCGGTTCGCTCATCTCTATATTACACTATATTATACTGTATTACACTGCTCAATTTTTCGGCAGATAACTGCTAATAAATGTCACGCGAGGTCGGCGTCGCGCTCCCTCTGCACGACATCGCCGGACCTCTCCGCCCCCCTAGAGACGAGCAATAGGGAATTGAAGTGCTGGTCTTGTCAGCCAGCACTTCATGAGTTAATTCTCTGTTTGGGTTTAGCCATGTGGTGCTGATCACACCACATGGCTACTTTACATATTGTTTGGACAGCTTGCTCCGCCTCAGGTCATGTGATGCTGGCCACATCACATGATCCTGGGCGGGCTATTTAAAGATGGCAACTGCCTCACTCAGATGCCTGTGATTAGTCTTCTGAGATCAGTGCTGTGTGTTGGACCTTGCTGTTGATTATTGGTATATTGGATTTTGGCTTCGGACTTAGACTACGCTTTTGTGATTCCCCGCGGTATTTGACGTGACCTCCTGTTCTTGACTTGGCTTGCTGACTATTCTGCTATTGTGTTTGTTCTGTCTGTGTTCGTCTTTCCCTGTGTTCCCTTCCCTGTGCACGTACTCAGCATAGGGACTGTCTCCAAGTTACGGTTTTGCCGCCTAGGGCATCTACTGTAAGTAGGCAGGGAAAGAGGTGGGGTTCAGACAGGGCACACTATCCCTTGTTTCCCTGTCGTGACAGAATCACAGGCCGTACCTAATGGAGCCGTTGCGAGTACTCACGGACCAGATGAGTAACATGGCTCAGATGATCCAGGATTTGGCCGAGAGACTCCAACATCAGGAGCAGCTGCGGACAGCACACGCAGTCGTTCCCTCCATGCCAAACCCCAATATTGAACCCCATGTAAAATTGCCCGATCGGTTTTCTGGGGACCGAAGGACTTTCCGTTCCTTTAAGGAAAGTTGTAAATTATATTTCCGTTTACGCTCACACTCCTCGGGTTCTGAGCAGCAGCGGGTAGGAATAATTATTTCCTTGCTGCAAGGTGATCCGCAGGAGTGGGCTTTCTCATTGCCACCTGACTCCCCTTGTCTATTGTCTGTGGAGGCTTTTTTCCGGGCCCTAGGTCTTTTATATGAAGAACCTGACTTGGCCGCTGTAGCTGAAACTCAGCTCAGAGACATTCGGCAGGGTAACCGTGCAGTTGAGGATTACTGTGCTGAGTTCAGAAAATGGTGTGTGTCCTCTAAATGGAATGACCCTGCTTTGAGAAGCCAGTTTAGGGTGGGACTGTCTGACCATCTGAAGGATTTACTAGTTAGTTATCCTACTCCTGACACCTTAGAGGCGACTATGACCTTAGTTATCAAACTTGACCGACGGTTTAGGGAGAGACAAAAGGAACGTTCTGTTGCCCCTCAAGTTGCCGTGTTGTCCGAAGTTCCTCTTCAGAGCCCGTCTCCTATCAAGGTCCAGGAGGAGCCTATGCAGTTGGGAGTTACTATGAGGGATCAGAGACGCCTGAGAGGGGCCTGTTTTTACTGCGGTGAGATGGACCACTGGCTCCAGCAGTGTCCGAGACTTCTGCTCTCAAAAAGGTCTGTTCCTGGAAGTAAGGTACCCCCTGCGGTGGTAAGAAAGAAAATCTTGTTACCTATTTCCATTTCTTATAACCAATTCAAGAGGTCCGGTGAAGCATTTGTGGATTCAGGTTCTGCTGCTAATTTTATTGATTATGATTTTGTGCAATCTGTGGGTGTGCCTATAATTCCTTTAAGGGAGGTAATTCAAATTATCGCACTGGATTCCACTCCATTGAATAATGGGAGAGTGGAGTTTTGTACTCCTGAGGTTGTATTAACTGTAGGAATTACCCATACCGAGACTTGTTCCTTCCTTGTATTAAAGGATTTACCTGCCGACCTTGTTTTAGGTCTGCCATGGTTACAGGACCACAACCCTGTGATCAACTGGTCGGTAGGTGAATTGGAAAAATGGGGAATGAATTGTGACAAATGTTGTAGATCAGTATTGCTGTTTGGAGGTACCACTGAGTCTCTTTCCTTGCCCAAGTATATCGGCGATTTTTCGGACGTTTTTTCCATGTCCGAGACTGAGTTCCTCCCTCCTCACTGGCAATATGATTGCGCCATCGACCTTATTGAGGGATCCAAATATCCCAAAGGTCGCATTTATAATCTCTCTACTCCTGAACGTCAGTCCATGAGGGATTATCTCAAAGAGAGTCTGGCCAAGGGTCACATCCGGCCTTCAGTTTCTCCCATGGGGGCAGGTTTTTTCTTTGTTGGTAAAAGGGATGGAGGATTGAGGCCCTGTATCGATTACAGGGAGCTCAATAAAATCACTGTTAAAAACAGATACCTGTTGCCCCTTATTCCTGACTTGCTGAATCAGGTCCAGGGGGCCTGTTGGTTCACCAAGCTGGATTTGAAGGGGGCATACAACCTAATCAGGATTCGTGAGGGGGACGAATGGAAAACTGCTTTTAATACCCCGGAGGGTCATTATGAGTACTTGGTAATGCCTTTTGGGTTAAGTAACGCTCCGGCAATTTTCCAAAACTTTGTCAATGACATTTTTAGACCATTTATTGGGAAATTTGTAATTGTCTATATTGATGACATCCTGATTTTTTCTGCAGACTGGGAGAGTCACGTATCTCACACCAGGCAAGTGCTGGAGATGTTGCGTGAAAACAAGTTGTTCGTTAAAGGGGAAAAGTGTACCTTTGGTGTTCAGGAAGTGGCCTTTTTGGGATACATTCTCACCCCTTTTTCTTTCAAAATGGATCCAGTTAAAGTACAGGCCATTGTGGATTGGGTGCGACCTTCCTCTTTGAAGGCACTCCAGCGATTTCTGGGGTTTGCTAATTTTTATCGTAAATTTGTCAAAAATTTTTCTGTGGTAGCCAAACCCATTACGGATTTGACTCGCAAGGGGGCTGATCTGGTCAATTGGCCCCCTGCAGCTATTGAGGCCTTTGAAAGGTTAAAGCAGTGTTTTATTAATGCTCCTGTGTTGGTCCAGCCTGATCAAAGTAAGCCTTTTGTAGTTGAGGTGGATGCGTCTGAGGATGGTGTGGGGGCTGTACTGTCCCAGGGGTCTTCCACCTTAACTAATCTTATGCCATGCGCCTTCTTCTCCCGCAAGTTCTCTCCTGCTGAGAGGAATTATGATATTGGGAATAGGGAGTTACTTGCAATCAAGTGGGCATTTGAGGAATGGCGTCATTTTTTAGAAGGGGCATTTCACCGCATTACGGTCCTCACGGATCATAAGAATTTAATGTTTCTAGAATCGGCTAAGCGATTGAATCCTAGACAGGCGAGGTGGGCTTTGTTCTTTACTCGTTTTGATTTTTGTGTTACCTTCAGACCCGGGAGCAAGAACGTTAAGGCCGATGCCTTATCCCGAAGTTTCCAGGCGTATCAGCCTCCTGACGTCCCTCCTGAGCCCATCCTGCCAGCTGATATCATCGTGGCCGCTACCTCATCTGACCTCACTTCTGAAATCTCGGCAGGACAACATCTTGCTCCTATTGGTACCCCCAATGACAAATTGTTTGTGCCGGCTCATTTGCGGTTGCGACTGCTGGGTGAGTGCCATAATTCTGTTTTGTGTGGACATCCTGGCATCAATGCCACCAAGGAGTTGGTCTCTAGGCAGTATTGGTGGCCGTCAATCTCCAGAGATGTTCAGGCTTTTGTAACTGCGTGTAACACTTGTGCCAGGTCCAAGAATTCCAAGACACGACCTATGGGTGAGTTACATCCTTTACCCATACCTAGTAGACCTTGGTCACATCTGTCCATGGACTTTATCATGCATTTGCCGTGCTCTGAGGGTAAAACCGTGATATTTGTGGTGGTTGACAGATTCAGCAAAATGTGTCATTTTATTCCTTTGTGTAAATTACCCTCTGCGAAGGTCTTGGCATCCGTGTTCATTGATAATATTGTCAAACTGCATGGTGTTCCTGAGAATATCGTTTCTGATAGGGGAGTACAGTTTGTGTCTAGGTTCTGGAGGGCGTTCTGTAATAAGATTGGTATCTCTTTGTCCTTTTCATCAGCCTTTCATCCAGAGACCAACGGTCAGACTGAACGTCTTAACCAATCCGTTGAGCAATATCTCAGATGTTATGTTTCTGATAACCAGCATGTGTGGGCCAGATTCCTGTCTCTGGCTGAATTTGCAATTAATAATCGTGTTAATTCATCCTCTGGGATGTCGCCGTTTTTCTGCAATATGGGTTTTCATCCACGCTTTGGTTCCTGTTCCCCATCTGCGTCGGTTGTCCCAGAGGTCAATGATTTTTCTCAAGAACTGTGCACAGTTTGGGCACAGGTTCAGTCGAACCTGGAAAAGGCCCAAGGAGCTCAAAAAGCTAAGGCTGATAGAAAACGTTCTAAGGGTGTGAATTTTAAGGTTGGGGATAAGGTATGGTTATCGACTAAAAATCTCAACATGAGGGTACCATCCTACAAGTTTGCACCTCGCTTCATTGGTCCTTACAGGATCACCAAGGTGATCAATCCGGTTTCTTTTAGGTTATGTTTACCCGACTCCCTTCGTGTTCATAATGTTTTTCATGTGTCTTTGCTCAAACGTTATGTTGCTCCCGTTGGTCCTGAGGAACAGTCTCCTCCTCCGGTTGAGGTAGCAGGACAAATGGAGCATGAGATTGCCAGAATTGTGGATGTGAGAAGGGTCCGGAATTCCTTCCAGTACCTCGTACATTGGAAGGGGTTCGGTCCTGAGGACAGGTCTTGGGTACCGTTGACCAGGATGCATGCAGACTCGCTCATCCTGAAAGTTCCATCTGCAGCATCCCGATAAGCCTGCTCCCGCTGGTAAGGGTCCGGTGGCCCCTCGTGAAGGGGGGGGTACTGTCACGCGAGGTCGGCGTCGCGCTCCCTCTGCACGACATCGCCGGACCTCTCCGCCCCCCTAGAGACGAGCAATAGGGAATTGAAGTGCTGGTCTTGTCAGCCAGCACTTCATGAGTTAATTCTCTGTTTGGGTTTAGCCATGTGGTGCTGATCACACCACATGGCTACTTTACATATTGTTTGGACAGCTTGCTCCGCCTCAGGTCATGTGATGCTGGCCACATCACATGATCCTGGGCGGGCTATTTAAAGATGGCAACTGCCTCACTCAGATGCCTGTGATTAGTCTTCTGAGATCAGTGCTGTGTGTTGGACCTTGCTGTTGATTATTGGTATATTGGATTTTGGCTTCGGACTTAGACTACGCTTTTGTGATTCCCCTCGGTATTTGACGTGACCTCCTGTTCTTGACTTGGCTTGCTGACTATTCTGCTATTGTGTTTGTTCTGTCTGTGTTCGTCTTTCCCTGTGTTCCCTTCCCTGTGCACGTACTCAGCATAGGGACTGTCTCCAAGTTACGGTTTTGCCGCCTAGGGCATCTACTGTAAGTAGGCAGGGAAAGAGGTGGGGTTCAGACAGGGCACACTATCCCTTGTTTCCCTGTCGTGACAATAAACGTTTGCATGAATGCTTGTTAGCAAATCTGGCAGTGTAATACTGCTGTCGACTGCTTGACCATGAGGCAATCAAAATCTGTTGACATGTTAAAAAATTATTGTTTGTAGGTGGCCGATTGTGATGTCTAATAATGATCTGCCGCTGGCAAACCACTTTACAGCATGGGCATGAGCAATGGCATAGTCATTGCTCCTCCCCATTCTGCAGGGAAGATCGCTGCATGTAATAACCACGATCTCCTCCACTAGAGAGCAGGCGACTGCTGGGAGGGAATGCTTCCCTCCCAACAATGGTCTGCCACATCGGGCTGTGTAATACAGCCTTTAGTGATGTTTTGCTTTATTCTGGATGAAATGCATTTGTAATTCACATGCAAATTAGCAGTTTAGTGGAACAAGGGCCAGCCGAAGCCACTCTGTGGACCCTTCTTTTCCTGCTTCCTCTGTCAACTATAGTGTCCTACTCCGTAATAGTAGTGGGGTCCTGTATGTATAATATTTGCAGAATGTGATTTCATGATATCTACTGTATGTACAATTGCTGTAATTCCTTCTAAAAGTCTGGTAAACCACCACTTCATATAAGTCACCACTAGGTGGTGCTAGTACTAGATATATATATAGAACAGGTTATTGGAAGTGTGAGGCAGATGAAGTCATTCGGTGAAGTGCAGCAGTTGAGAACAGTGCAGCGTAGTCAGGTTAGCATAAGTTTATCCTGAAGCCAAGGAAAGCTAACTCCATAGTCAGACAAAAAATTCAGACACCACAGCCAGACTGCAGAATCAGGCAAAAACAACCAGCTAACTAAAGCTAGGGCTGGACCTGCTTAACCCAGAAGACAAGTAAGCTGACAAGTACCCCTCTGAGATGTTCACAGACCAAGGTTAGGCCTCAAGAAAGGAATTACAAAAAGGAGAGAGTATAAGTAGAGACTAGTGGAGACAAGAGTGTTATCTCAGCCTATAGAGTCTATTAGCACCCAATGTGAGACAGGAGTTAGCCCACGGTGTTCACACTCTACATTAAAGTACAAGCTGTATTAGGAGCCACATTCCTCTATGGACAGTGTGGAAATGTTGTTGGAAACATGAGTAAGGTAGGAAGGCAATATATATGTACCGGTCGTACAGGGCAGTGTAGGTTGAGTGTAATCGCCGTGTGCACCTTGTTCCTCTGCAGCCACAATACCAGTTAATCTTTTAGTTGATATATGGAATTACTATGCCACAGTAAAAAAGTCAGTCTAATATTTCACCGTCTGTATCTTGTTGAACTGCTGACACATAGGCAGTTAATCTGTTATTTTATATATAGAATTACTGTGCCTCAGTATTAAAGAGCGGCCTAATATATCACCGTCTGCATCCTGTTGAACTGCTGACACAGTTGCAGTCAATCTCTTATTTTATATGTAAAATCACTGTTCCGCAGTATTAAAGGACAGTCTAATATATCTTCCTTTCAGTCTTTTTGAACTGCTGACTCATTTGTAGTTAATCTGTTACATTACTTATACAGTTAGTGTACACTATGGCCAACAGACAGTTGCCTGGGCCCTCCAAAGGAACGGGAAGTGGCATAAATATTGCTGTAGCCAGCACAAGTAGCAGCAGAAGAAGGGTTGGTGGTAGTAGCAGCAGAAGAAGGGTTGGTGGTAGCAGCAGCAGTCTTCAACATAATCTCAAGCAGGTGTAGTATGTCGCTGTGTGCAGCGCATTATACTACACCCACATTCAGAGTTAATCTGTTATGTTAGCGAAACAATTACATTGCGTCTGTATTCCAGAACAGTGTAATATTTCGCCATCTTCAACTGTGCAGTGGAGCCAGATTTATCTTACTGTCTGTATTCTGTTACCTGTTGCGTTACATAGCACCAGTATTAGGCCATGGATAAATATTTCCCCCTGTTCAAATAAGCAGTGGAGCCAAATTTATCATAGCGAATGCATTCTGCTAGCTGTTGCGTTACATAGTGTCAGTATTAGGCCATGGTTAAAGGGGTTATCCAACCCCTATAATGCCCCAGTCCCTAATACAGGTTGTACTTACCTTGCTCCCCGACACCAGCTACGCTTCTGATGCCCACATAGCTGCCACTGCATCTCTCCCTCGCACGGATCAAAACATCCGGCGACAGGCGCAGCCTATAGCAGGCTGAGACAAGGACGAGCCTTCCTAGCATCACCTAATGCTAGGAACGTTCGTCCCCATTGCTGCCTGCTATTGTCCCCCACCCCCCCCGTTGCCAAATGTTTTGATCCACACGACAGGGAGATGCAGCATCAGCCGTGGGGCATCAGAAGCTAAGCGGGCATTAGATGGGGCATTATAGGGGTTGGATAACCTCTTTATATATTTCACCCTGTTTAACTGTGCAGTGGAGCAAAATTTTTCATAGCAAATGGCTTCTGTTAGCTGTTTCGTTGCATAGCATACGTATTAGGCCATGTTAAATATTTCACCCTGTTTAATTGTGCAGTAGAACAAAATTTATCATAGTGAATGGCTTCTGTTAGCTGTTGCGTTATATAGCATCAGTATTAGGCCATGGTTAAACATTTCGCCCTGTTTAATTGTGCAATGAAGTAAAATTTATTATAGCGAATTGCTTTTGTTAGCTTTTGTGTTACATAGTGTCATGAGTTTCTAAACGTCATGAATCTTTAATACATGCTGGAGATTTAATTACTGCAGTTGCAGGTGTAATATATTGGCGTGTGCATTACATTCTACGGCACCTACAATCAGAGTTAGTTCATTATTTTAATGATACAGTTAGTTAGTCCCTGATCCCTATGACAAAGAGCATTGAACGGGTTACCCACACCTGCTGGCGAAGAGTAGACACATGGAGATCCCTTCAGTGTAGTGCGCATGCAGCCCCAGACATCTAAGAGCATTGTAGACCTGTTATTGCTGAACGCTACTTATCTCTCGAAGATGTTGGACGTGGACCACATGGGGTCAAATAATTACTTAGCATGGAGCAATCTCTTTGGTTATGGGAATGAACCACACAAATTGCTCCATCAACTCGACCCAAATTTATCGTAGCTAATACGTTCTTTTAGAATAAAAAAAATAGTTTGTTTTGTTATTGCAATAGTTTATGGTCAGAACTACGACGGTATTACGTACCAGACAAATCGCTCCAACAACTGGACCCAAATTCATAATTCCTAGCTAACACATTCTGTTAGTGAAAATTTTTCACTAATTCTGTGTCACTCTGACAGCCACAACAAATTTCACTGTGACTGTTCACGAAATTTTAACTTATGTGGAACCCTCTATAAGGTCTGGGATCCCTCCATACTATGAAACTAATGGTATTTTACTTTCAAAATGTATTAGGCTGTTGCTAATATGGGGTAACGCCATCTGAAGGGTTAAAAATCCGAGATCATATCGCTGATTTCTGAGATCATATCGCTGATCTCAGAAATTAGCCCTGGTGTCTGCTTTTTAACCCCTTCCAGAGATAGCGATTTTCAGTAGTTTTAATTTTTCGCCCTCTGCATTCCTGAAGCCATAACTTTTTTAATTTTTCTGTTCATATAGTCGTTTGAGGGCTTATTTTTTGTGGGACAAGTACTTTCTAATGCCACTTTCTAATAGGGCATACAATATACAAGGAAGCTGTAAAAAAAATTCCGAATGAATTTGAAAAGAGCGCAAATTCTCCACATTTTTTTGCTAATTCCATTTTGGGGTGTGTATGTGTACTTTTTATAAATTTTTTTGGGGAAGTAAAGTGATGGAAAAGTGGCAATTCGGCTACCTTTATTTTTTTTTCTGTTACGCCATTCACCATATGGGATAGCTTTGTTATATTTTAATAGTATGGGTGTTTTCACATGCATTATTTTTTTAACCCCTTCATATAAATCAACTTTATTTATTAAAAAAAATCCTAAATTTACAGAAAATTTGGAAAAATTTGTAATTTTCGAAATTTTCATTTCTCTGCTTTTAAGGCAGATAGTGATTCCTCACAAAATAGTTATTACTTTACATTTCCCATATGTCTACTATATGTTTGCATCATTTTGTATATGTAATTTTATTTTTTGGGGACGTTAGAAGGCTTAGAATTTTAGAAGCAATTCTTAAAATTTTAAAGAAAATTTCCAAAACCATTTTTTTAATGACCAGTTCAGTTCTAAAGTCACTTTGTGGGGCTTATATAATAAGAACCACCATAAATTACCCCATTTTAGAAACTACAGCCCTCAAGGTTTTCAAAACTGATTTTACAAACTTTGGTAACCCTTTATGTATTCCACAAGAATTAAAGGAAAAAAGAGATGACATTTCTAAATTTCACTTTTTTGGCAGATTTTCCATTTTAATTAGGGATAAGCGAACTTTTGAAAAGTTCGGTTCGCTTTGCTTCGGCGAACTTTCGTGAATTTCGGATTCGTACGAACTGAACCTAAAACGAACCTTGCTATAACGGCTGAATAATTGCTGCTACAGTAATGGGAGTCTGATAGGGTATAGTTTCGTTTACTTGCAGTTGCTATTGCAATGAAAAAAATGGAAAAATCCACGTGACTTCAACAACGGCGACGCAAAATATACGCATATTTGAGAATTTACACGAATGCGTACGCTAATGCGAACATTCCCGCACAAATAACGAACATACAGTGTAGCGTTGTCAAAGGTACGCTACTTAACTGAATATGTACGCATTAGCGTACATTGTCAAAAAATATGCGTATATTTTGCGTCGCCGTTATTTTAACCAGATTCGTTACGAACTTTCTCAAAATTCGGTTCGGTGATGAACCGAACTTTTGGGAAAGTTAATAACTAGAGATGAGCGAGCACTAAAATGCTCGGGTGCTCGTTATTCGAGTCGAACTTTTCCCGATGCTCGGGTGCTCGTTTCGAATAACGAACCCCATTGAAGTCAATGGGAGACTCGAGCATTTTTTGCAGGGGACCAAGGCTCTGCCTAGGGAAGGCTGGGTGAAAAACTGGAAACCTCAGAAAATGATGGAAAAACCATGGAAATGGACAGGAAACAGCAGCGGCAGCATGCATGGATGCCTCTGAGGCTGCCTAATCCCACCATTACCCTAAATTCTCAGGCAACAGCCTAGTGGTTACCCTCATGGCAATTGTGCTCACCCAGACCAAGAAAGGCGAGGCACATGCCCATCACATGTTAGGGAAGCACCCAACTAGGTGCAACGAAGGTCCATCACCGCCAATTTTCAGGGACACGGTAATGGTGACCCACTTAAAAATGCTGCCTGACAACCTAGCGGTGAACACGTTTGTCTGTCTTTCAATAAGATTGCAGTGTAAAGCATGGTGGTGAGCCTCAGTAATAAGATTGCAGTGTAAAGCATGGTGGTGAGCCTCAGTATGACTTTTTAGATGGAGATTGCATGTGGTCATGTACTCCCTGGAACCCCATAGTCACCCCTTCTCTGATGTGCTACCCCAGAACATTCTCTGCCCCAATTTGCAAGACCTTTTGCAGTCTCTGTGTGCTGACAGTGGGGATTTACCAGTGTTGTCTGAGGAGGTGGTGGACAATGGTGAGACACAGGTGTCGGGGGGTGAGGTAGTTGTATGGGAAGCAAGTTAGGCCCCTTTCACACGAGCGGGAGACTCGCATGTCTCCCGCAACGCATCTACAGGGCTGGACTCCGCACGGACAGGGATCGCATATAATGCTATGCGATCCCTGTCAGTGCGGAGTCCAGCCCTGTAGATCCGTTGCGGGAGACATGCGAGTCTCCCGCTCGTGTGAAAGGGGCCTTACAGTGGGGACTCCTTGGGGGGACTTTCTCATGATGGGACAGATTCAATTGTGTTTAGAAAGGCTGATGGGCTTCCGTCAGCACTGTGTGTACAGAACCCCATGGCCTTTCATAAAAATAGTCTGGCGATGACCCCAAGGCAATTTTCAGGGACACGGTAATGGTGACCCACTTAAAAAAATGCTGCCTGACAACCTGGCGGTGAACCCCTGATTGTCTGTCTTTCAATAAGATTGCAGTGTAAAGCATGGTGGTGAGCCTCAGTAATAAGATTGCAGTGTAAAGCATGGTGGTGAGCCTCAGTAATAAGATTGCAGTGTAAAGCATGGTGGTGAGCCTCAGTATGACTTTTTGGATGGAGATTGCATGTGGTCAAGTACTCCCTGGAACCCCATAGTCACCCCTTCTCTGATGTGCTACCCCAGAACATTCTCTGCCCCAATTCGCAAGACCTTTTGCAGTCTCAGTGTGCTGACAGTGGGAATTTACCAGTGTTGTCTGAGGAGGTGGTGGACAATGGCGAGACACAGGTGTCTGGGGGTGAGGTAGTTGTATGGGAAGCAAGTTACAGTGGGGACTCCTTGGGGGGACTTTCTCATGATGGGACAGATTCAATTGTGTT
>ONZH01006091.1:0-100770 GCA_900303285.1 Rhinella marina | reverse complement strand
TCTCACAGGGTTTTTTTGGCCTTCCTCTGGATCAACTTGCAGGATAACAGGCCGAACTGGATGGACAGATGTCTAGTTACTATGTAAACAAAAACCATAAATTCCTGCAGTTTCCGCACTGGCTACTAAGCTTAATAATAGGCGCCACTTTTTGGTCGGTGTAGACTTTATTGCAGTTATCTGCTTATCTGTATCTTAGGCCTCTTTCACACGGGCGTCACAGATTCAGTCCGGATGCGTTCTGGAAAATCTGCACGCATCCGCACCAATCCGATCCTAATCGCAGTCAGTTTTGACTGCGATTGCGTACGTTCCTTCAGTTTTTTCCACACGGGTGCGAAGCGTTTTAATGCGTTTTTCACGCGCGTGATAAAAAACTGAATGTTTACAAACAACATCTCTTAGCAACCATCAGTGAATCACGCATTGCATCCGCACTGAAAAAAGCAGAATATAGAACATGCTGCGATTTTCACGCAACGGCGAACTGATGCGTGAAAAACATCGCTCATGTGAAAAGCCCCATTGAAATGAATGGGTCAGGATTCAGTGCGGGTGCAATGCATTCGCATCACGCATTGCACCCACGTGGAAATCTCGCCCGTGTGAAAGGGGCCTAATTCTAATCCTGCCTGTAATTATATCATCTCTGTGTATAGATAAGACATGATCCTTCATTCAGAATAGGTGATTATCAAAGCTTATCTGTTCTTTCTTTGTGCAGTGGCATCTGCACAGGTCACAGCGCATGCCTAGAAGGCTCCCATAGAAGCCAATATGGTATCCTCCAGACCATTGTGTCTATGGACCATGTGGCTGCCGTAAAGCAATTTTCTTAATGCTTTCTAAATGTTGTTAAAAACAGCTCAGGCAAGATGGCTGCCCCATTATGATGTTTAGGAAATAGAATAAAAAAAATCTACAATCAGAAAATAAAAACAAAAAGGATGCGTGTTGCTATCTCGTTTCAACTGGCAGGTAAATTTTTTGCTGACACATTTCATTTAAAAGCACAAAAAAGTCAGGCAATTTTTTGCTCCAAGATTATGTACACCAAAAAAAGTTCTACTGAAAAGTGTCAAAAATGTTTTGCTAAATTGCCCCCACTGAGTAATCACAGCACTACCTTGCACCTTGTAATAGAGGACACTGCAGGCAGCTGTATATAGAGGCAATGTCTGTGAGGGGAGAGCCGTATCCTGGAAACTGTAGTACTTTCAATAGGTAATGTGTCCCACAGCAAAGCCTGACAGTGTGAAAACTATTGAGGTACTTTTGGGATATGACTGCATCATCTGGTGATCATTCAGACACATATGGGTACTTTTCTCCATTTTTATTAGCTCGAAAAAGGAAAGGAACTTTTAAGAAACACATAAAATTGAGGACAGCTGCAGTGTAAATTACTGCAAGAAACATAATCTAGTTATCGCATGGTTCTAAAATGCTTCAGAAACAGAAAATGGCATTTTGGTGACATGTTTTTGAAGAATAATCTCAGGGGAGAATTGCAATGTGCTTGAAATGTTTTATACAACACGGATCATTTTTTCTCTGTGAACCCCGTTTCATATCAGTATTGATAGCGCAGCACAAAATACTGACCCAGCAGAACCAAATACACAGTGCCGAAGCATTGAACTTTTACCGGTCTGAGGAAGGCAATACAGTTGAAAGCAGGAGGGCACTTTCTTCTGCCAGCCAGGTGCATAAGTACCAGATGCTCCTAGTAATTAATGCTGAGAGCATCAGATCGCTATATATTTGGCTGGCGACTGTGAAGAGGGCTTGGGCGTCCCCAAGGCCACTGGGAAATTTCCTGACTGTCCCAGACACATTTCCTGTTATATACAAGTGCATCTCAATAAATTAGAACATTATCAAAAAGTTGTTTTATTTCAGTAATTCAATTCAAAAAGTGAAACCCATATATTATATAGAGTCATTACAAACATAGTGAACTTTTTCAAGTGTTTATTTCTGTTAATGTTGGTGATTATGGCTTACAGCCAAGGAAAACCCAAAAGTCATTATCTCAGAAAATTAGAATATTATATTAGACCAACTGTAAAAAATGTTTTAAACACAGAAATGATGGCCAAATGAAAACTATGTTCAGTAAATGCACTCAATACTTGGTAGGGGTTCCTTTTTCATGAATGACTGCATCAATGCGGCGTGGCATGGAGACGATCAGCCTGTGGCCCTGCAGAGATGTTATGGAAGCCCAGGTTGCTTTGATAGCGTCCTTCAGCTCATCTGCATTGTTGGTTCTGGTGTCTCTCATCTTCCTCTTGACAATACCCTATAGATTTTCTAAGGGGTTAAGGTCAGGCGAGTTTGCTGGCCAATCAAGCACAGTGATACTGCGGTCATTACACCAGGGATTGGTACTTTTGGCAGTGTGGACAGGTGCCAAGTCCTGCTGGAAAATAAAAATTCCATCTCCAAATAGCTTGTCGGCAGAGGGAAGCATGAAGTGCTCTAAAATTTCCTGATAGACGGCTACACTGACTTTGGTCTTGATAAAACACAGTGAACCTACACCAGCAGATGACATGGCTCCCCAAACCATCACTGATTGTGGAAACTTCACACTAGACCTCAAGCAGCTTGGATTGAGTGCCTCTCCGCTCTTCCTCTAGACTCTGGGACTTTGATTTCCAAATGAAATGCAAAATTTACTTTCATCTAAGAACAACACCTTTGACCACTGAGAACAGTCCAGTTCTTTTTCTCCTTGGCCCAGGTAAGACGCTTCTGGCGTTGTCTATTGGTCATGAGTGGCTTGACACATGGAATGCGACACTTGTAACCCATGTCCTGGATACTTCTGTGTGTTGTGGATCTTGAAGCACTGACTCCAGCAGCAGTCCACTCCTTGTGAATCTCCCCCAAATTTAGGAAAGACCTTTTCTTAACAATCCTATCAAGGCTGTGGTTCTTCCTGTTGCTGTTTCTACCACCCTTTTTCATTCCACTCAACTTTCCATTAATATGCTTTGATACAGCACTATGTGAACAGCCAGCTTCTTTAGTAATGACCTTTTGTGGCATACCCTCCTTGTGGAGTGTGTCAATGACAGCATTCTGGACATCTGTCAAGTCAGAAGTCTTCCCTATGATCGTGTCGCCTACTGAACCAGACTAAGGGACCTTTTTAAAGGCTTAGGAAGATTTTGCAGGTGTTTTGGGTTAATTATTCTAATTTTCTGAGATAATGACTTTTGGGTTTTCCTTGGCTGTAAGCCAAAATTGTCAGGACTGGCAGTCATTGCACCCGTTCTGCTGGTCCTGTCTCTGACTCTGGTGGCGATGTGGCTGCCCGTGGCCAGGCTTCTTCCACTGTTTCATTGGGCTCCTCCTCCAGCCGACGGTCTCTGGCTGTGGATGCGCGTCCCAGGCAGGGGACGCGCACGACGATCATTAGTGCCAGGGACGTGGCTGCTGTGCACACTCGCTTGTGGCCTGTTTCTGGTCGCCAGAAAAAGCGAGCAGTTTAGTCTGTTTATTTTCTGTTCATTTGGTATCTCATGAGTTAAGTTTTTGTTCCTTGCTTTCTCCTCCCAGTCAGCTGGTTGGGTGGGGTCTGCTAGGTATTTAAGGCCCTCAAATGTTAACCTGGCTGCCAGTGTTTGGAGTTTCCTTGCTACTACCTGGTTTGTTATTTTTGCTCTGCAGTTTAGACTCTTGTTGTTCTTTGACCCTTGGCGTGTTTTTGACTACTCTTTGCTTGCCGATTTTGTTCCTGACGTACTCTCCTGGTTTTGACGCGGCTACAGGTAGCCGCGGTTTGGTTCTTGTTTGTCTGTCTTGTTTGTCTTCCCTTCCCCTGCACTTTTGATAGTGTATTTCAAGTCTTCAGTTTGTCGACTCAGGGGTTAGCCTGAGTGGGCAATAGGCAGGGAAAGGGGTTGGGATTAAGCTTAGGGATCACTTACCCCTTATCTGTGTATCCCAGCCCTGACAAAAATCATCAACATTAACAGAAATAAACACTTGATAAAGTTCACTCGGTTTGTAATGACTCTATATAAGATGTGTTTCACTTTTTGAACTGAATTACTTAAAAAAACCTTTTTGATGATATTCTAATTTATTGAGATGCACTTGTAGCAGTGATGCCATATGTCCTTTGTATTTAGTGTTTTATGGAGAGTTACAGGGGTTTTACGAGATTCTTTTTTACTGATGACCTATACTTTGGACAGGTCATCAGTATTTGATTGGTGGGGGTCCGAAACCCGGGACCCCCACCGATCAGATGTTTGAGAAGGCAGCAGCACTCCTATGAAGGCCACAGCCTTCTCTCTGCTTTTCCTAAGCCAGTGGCAACACGTTCATCAATCAGGAGGTCTAGAAGCAGCTCAGCCCCAATTAAGTGAATGGGGCTGAGAGCGATACAAAGCTATACAATGTACAGCACTGTGCTTGGTGAGGTACAAAAAGGCTGTGGTGCCCACAGGAGGCCTTCTTTAAACAGCTGATCGGAGGGGAGTTTTTTTCTCCCTGGCTGTGACTCTCTCCGATGTGATTGGATCGCGGCACAGCCAGGGAGAAGGAGACGCCCATTGAGAAACCCGGGCGTCTCCTCCTCCCTGTTCCGATGCTCAGTATTAGCATACTGAGCGGGAAATATACAGGGGGCCACAGCGGAGCGCAGGAGCGATATTTTGAAAAACCTGAACTGGTGCCGGCATCACTGGGGGATGCCCTAACAATAAAGGTATTTAGATAGTGTAAGTTAAAACAGTGAAAGGTCCTCTTTAAGGTGACTGGTTAACTTAAAAATATCTTCATGCATTTCCCATGTAATAACATCTGGAACATCTATTCTTATGGCTCTATGTTGTGCCATTCCATTATTATTCCTAATAGAAGTTATGAATGATTTTCTCGCAGTCTGCGTTACCTGCACAGTCTGAAAATGGCAGCACTGATTGAATAGAGTAAGACTGTGCAGGTACACAACCCCAACTGGTTACCACCCCTCTGTACCCTTACTGCAGACTGCTAGCAATTTATTCATAACTTTTAGTAAAAATAATACAGGAATGGTATGACATAGAGCCATAAGAATAGATGCTCTAGAATTGTTATTACATGGGAATGCATGTACAGTAGCTATTAAAATAGGCATGTCAGGAGTGGTGAAAGCAGGGATGGAATTCAAATTTTTAACAAGTTCCCTACTCAACGGCGGACACGCGGCGTCACAACACGTTTACATAAACATACACCATATATATGCAACAAGCATACACATAAATACACCATATACATGGTACACATACATATATACACTACACACACATACCACCCAACTAAGGAGCTAAACTGTCAGCAGTGCGCGAAGCAATGGAAGTGAACATCTCCAGCTGCCCTGACACTGCCAGAGCACTGGATCAGGACTCAGCCAGTAACACTGTTCTCCAATCCACTTGTAATTTTAACAACCGGAATTGGAGAAATGGAGGGAACTGGCTGAATCCCATGCCTGGGTGAAAGGTCCTCTTTAAGCCCAGCAGCACTACTGAATACGTTTCTGATAACACATTTAGAGGGGCACCCCAACTTGTTTTAACCCCTTCGCGCCCAGCACCGTACATGTACGACGCTGGGGCGATGCGGGCACATGGTGCCCGCTCGCAAGTGCGGCGGGCATCATGGCAGGCAAGTCTCTGCTGTTTCTAACAGCAGAGACTTGCCGCTACTTACCGCCATCGGCGGTGTCTTCCTGGGAATTCGCTTCCGGGTGGTGTACAGACACCCCGTGTGGCCAATAGGGGTGTCTGTACACCATATGAAAACTGTAATCCTCGCTGGTGAGGATTACAGTTTTCAAAGTGCAATTCTTATTCTGGCCACTAGATGGCAGGCCAGGATAAGAAATTAGCAATTCTTGGATTTCTGAGTCTATAAAATCCCTGATTGCTCATAAAGAAAAAAAAAAAAGCCACAATATATAAGCCCATATTTGAGCTTTCAAATAGTAAAAAAAATTTAAAAAAAAATGTTAAAAAATATAAAAAAAATAAAAAAGATATAAAAGTTCAAATCACCCCCCTTTCCGTATAATTAAAAAATAAATACCTAAATAACAATAAATATAGACATCATGGGTATCACCGTGACCGAAAACGCCCATACTTTTAAAATATTAAAAAAAAAATTCCAATACGGCGAATTGTGTGGCGGAAAAAAGCGTCCAAATGGCGATTTGCCGTTTTTTGTCGCTTTTTTTTTCTAAAAAAAAAATAAATAAAAAGTGATCAAAAAGTCATACACACCCCAGAATGGTATCAATAAAAACTTCAGATCGTCCCGCAAAAAATGAGCCCCCACCCATACAGCTCTGTACACATAAATACCAAAAAGTTATAGGGGTCAAGATTTGACAAGGAAAAAAAAAAAAGGGCTACTTTCTAATTATTTTATCACTATGAAAACGCAGGAAAAACTATACATATTAGGTATTGCCGGATTCGTACTGACCAGTAGAATGAAAGTAATGGATCAGTTTTAATGCACATCGAACGCTGTAAATAAGAAACCCGTAGAACTGTAGCGGAATAGCGTTTTCTTTGCAATTTCCCCCGGTTTGGAATTTTTTTCCCACTTCCCACTACACCATATGCAATATTAAATGGTGGCGTTGGAAAGTACAACTTGTCCCGCAAAAAACAAGCCCTCATACAGCTATGTGAACAGAAAAATAAAAGAGTTATGGCTGTTTGAAGGCAGGGAGCGCAAAACGTAAATGCATAACCGAAAAAACCTCCTGGTGCGAAGGGGTTAACCCATTTTTGTGAGCAGTTCCACCATATCAGTATTAATACTGATAGCACTGCTATATTGCGCACTGGAAACAGTGTCTTGCTCAAGCCTCCTACTGACTAAACTCTCCTCCTCTTCCTTCCTCCCAGTATTGCCTGCTTCCACATCTCAGACTTCCTGCTTCTCTGGCCACAGCTCTTCACTTGGGTTCTGACACCATCTACTGAACAAGATGTCACACATCAGTCCCTTGTTATTAAGCTAAACTGCAGATATCATCATCTCCCCAGATATCCTCTATCTCCCTAGTGCATCCCGGCAGCTACTTAGTTAGTGAGCACCAGTTAAAGGGGTTCTGTAGTTTTTTCAAACTGATGATCTATCCTCTGGATAGATCATCAGCATCTGATCGGCGGGGGTCCGACACCCGGGACCCCTGCCAATCAGCTGTTTGAGAAGGCAGCGGCGCTGCAGGAGCGCCGCGGCCTTCTCTGTGTTTACCGCAGGCCAGTGACGTCACGACTACTATCACTGGCCTGGGCGCGGTTAAGCTCCGTTCACAGAGGATAGATCATCAGTTTGAAAAAACTACAGAACCCCTTTAAATAGAGGAGAGAGGGCTGTCAGTGATTAGTGCTGACAGTAAGTATAATAGTCAGGGAGACAGGAAGGAAGTATTTTACTGTACATAGATAGAAGCTGGGAGACTAGAGGCAGGCTGAGGAGCCTGCTTGTGCATGTAACAGTGAGCCGTCTTCAGCATGTACCGTGCATCCTGAAGATGGATTTTCCTTAGGAATGCTTATTTACAGCATTGCTAATGGAAAAATTCAAAACCAGTTTTTTGAAAAATAAAAATGAACAAAATCAGTTCATAAAGTACATTACAAAAATACTTCCAATCATTTCCCTTACACAAAAATGTGATGTGACAGTGACACTTTAAACAAATTATAGTATCCTGATTACAGAGTAAGGGATGTCATAAGGTATCCAGATGGTTTAACGTGTGCCACTTTGAAACTACTGTGCATGACCAATTAAAGGGGTTATTACATGAAACGTATTACCACGCAGTAAATACGATTTAATTATGAATACGTGTATTAAAAATATGATTTTTTTACATCCATTTTCTCTCTCCTAGCTCCCCTTGCTATTTCTCCTGTGGACGAAATTCTGGTCCACCCTCTTCTGCATTCAGCATCAGACCCACATGTGCAGCAACTTCCTTGCTCCCTTCCTCCTCTCAGTGCCATGTTATAGCATAGTGATTTCATAGCAAAGCAGTCAGACATCTTTCTTTATTACTAGTAAAATTAATAAATGTTAATGTAGCTGTTAAAAATGCATTTTTTTATCGTAAAGATATATTGACATTTTTTGTTTTGTTGCAGTGAACATTTTCTGGAACACATTTTTTTCCACTTTTGAACTGACCTCTGAGATTCTGTGTAAACCTTTATTATTGACAGTGCAAACCAAAAGAATATCAGTTTTACAATCAGTTACTGGTAAATATATAACTAAAAATTACAACAAATATGGCTGCACTTCAGTTTTGAAAAAAAATGGTTGCCGCAGCAAACAAGTACAGTACAGTCAAATGTGTTGACCCCATGTGGCCATTGTGAAAACTGCACTACATTAACATTTACATGGAAACTAAAAAAAGAATAAACATTATGTGTAGTGTTGAGCAAATCGAAGCCAAGCAAATTGACTTTGATACGAATTTCAGGAAAAATTTGATTCTCCACGAAGCCAAGTTTCCTCACGCTTCATGGTAACAAATCTATTTACATACCATATCTAAATACATACCTAATCTATTTGTGTGCGATGAGGCTGTCACAGCCATCTTGATTGCAGAAATTGCGTGCGGGGTGACATATATGATGAAGTTGTCACGTCCAGCCGACATGATGACGTCATCACGTCACCGTGCGGTATCTTCAAACGAGATGGCTGTGATAACCTCTATGCGAGCAAATGGATAAGGCCTAAATTGTAGCTTCCGATGCCATGATCAGCGATGAACGCAGCATCTGAGGGTTTCAATGACGGAGGGCAGCGTTCCCTGTCATTGCTCCCACTACATTCAAAGCAATGCGCTTCGTGACAAGGTAATTCATCGCAAATTGAATTTGTTTGTAAAATTCGGCAAAGCAGCCAAATCCAATTTTTCATAACTTCGCTCATCTCTAATTATGAAAAGAAACCAAAATACCCACCCACAAATGTCATAATCACTATAGTACAGTAAGACTTTTACAGAACAGGTTTTCCATGATTACTTTCCTAAAATGATTTGGAAAATAATAATTCACAATGCCAATGTTCTTTTGAGCCCCTGACAACTGTTATTTATAGAAGTAGAGTACAAGGATAAGACTAGCCAGCCTCCCGATGCTACACCAGGGTGTAATTCCCAACTCTCAGAAGCAATATGTTCTGAACTTAACTACAACTGTCATTTCTTAAATTCCCTCTATTCCTAGATTCCTCAATAAACAATGGACTGTGTATTTAGAAAATGGCGTGCACTCCCACTGACTAACCTGTTGATTTCCCAAAAAGACGGGAAAATGCTGATATCTTAGAAAAAAAAGAAAATCAACTGGAATTCTCAACGGTGCTAACACTCAAGGAAAGGTGTGTTTGAATCCAAATTTTACTGGAGCAATAGAACATTATTTTAAAGTGTTAGGGGTTGTTCACATATCAGTTATTTGATCAGTTATTTCCATCAGTTATTGTGAGCAAAAAACAGGTGCAGGTCAAAAACACAGAACAGGTGCAGATATTTTCATAATACCTGATCTCTGTTTAGTGTCCACTCCTGGTTTTGGCTGACAATAACTGATGGAAATAACTGATCAAATAACTCATATGTGAACAACCCCTTATACAGATAATGCATTTAGGGAATGATTCCCCTTTGTCTGAGACACTAAAGATTAACACGTACACAGTTGCATAAATGTAAATGTGGCATTAGAAAGATCCAATCAAAATGTAAAGTTCTACATGAGAGGTAGTAATAATCTCCGTGCATATGTCCTACGAGATGTAACACTGCGGGAGTCACTTATAGAGAAGGTTTGGGTGTCCTTGTAGATCATAGATTAAATAACAGCATACAATGTCAAACAGCTGCTTCTAAGGCCACCAGGATATTGTCATGCATTAAACGAGGCATTTTCTAGCGGGGCAGGGATGTAATATTACCACTAGGGATGAGCGAACTTTTGAAAAGTTCGCTTCGGTTCGCTTCGGCGAACTTTCTTGAATTTCGGATTCGTACGAACCGAACCTAAAACGAATCTTGCTATAACGGCTGAATAATTGCTTCTACAATAATGGGAGTCAGATAGGGTATAGTTTTGTTTACTTGCAGTTGCTATTAAAATGAAAAAAGTGGAAAAAAACCAAGTGACTTCAACAATGGCAACGCAAAATATACGCATATTTGAGAATTTACACTAATGCGTACGCTAATGCGAACATTCCCGCACAAATAACGAACATACAGTGTAATGTTGTCAAAGGTGCGCTACTTAACTGAATATGTACGCATTAGCGTACGCATACACTGCGTCTGCGAACATTCCTACTCAAGTAACGAACATACAGTGTAGCGTTGTCAATTGTACGCTACTTAACTGAATATGTACGCATTACCGTACGCATACACTGCGTCTGCGAACATTCCTACTCAAGTAACGAACATACAGTGTAGCGTTGTCAATTGTACGCTACTTAACTGAATATGTACGCATTACCGTACGCATACACTGCGTCTGCGAACATTCCTACTCAAGTAACGAACATACAGTGTAGCGTTGTCAATTGTACGCTACTTAACTGAATATGTACGCATTACCGTACGCATACACTGCGTCTGCGAACATTCCTACTCAAGTAACGAACATACAGTGTAGCGTTGTCAATTGTACGCTACTTAACTGAATATGTACGCATTAGCGTACATTCTCAATAAATATGCGTATATTTTGCGTCGCCGTTATTTTAACCAGATTCGTTACGAACTTTCTCAAAATTCGGTTCGGTGACGAACCGAACTTTTGGGAAAGTTCGTAACGAATCTGGTTTGTTACGGTTCGGTTCGCTCATCCCTAATTACCACTTTACAAAGCGTTGGTGCGGCCTCATTTGGGACATTCAGTTCTGGGTACCAGTCCATAGAAAGGATGCTCTAGAGCTGGAAAAAGTACAAAGTAGTGCAACTAAAATGATAAGGGGCATGGAGGGTCTTAGTTATGAAGAAAGATTAAATGAATTAAATTTATTTAGTCTTGAGAAGAGACGTCTAAGGAGGGACATGATTAACCCATACAAATATATAAATGAGCCATACAAAAAACATGGTGAAAAGCTGTTCCATGTAAAATGCCCTCAAAAGACAAGGGGGCACTGCTTCCGACTGGAGAAGAAAAAGTTCAGTCTCCAGAAGCGTTAAAGATTCTTTACTGTAAGAACTGTGAGTCTGTGGAATAGACTTTCTCAGGACGTGGTCACAGCAGGAACAGTGGATGGTATTAAAAAGGATTTAGATGAATTCTTAAAAGTAAATGACATTAATGCTTATGGAAACGTGTAGAAATCTGAGTCTCACTTATCCCTTGGTTGAACTTGATGGACTTATGTCTTTTTTCAGCTATTTAAGGATCGGGGGTGTGATTCAAAAAGGTCTCATGGAAAAACACCATATGATGTTAAGTAGACTACATAATTACCAAATAACAATAGAGACTATAAATACTGTGCAGGTAAAAATGTGAAATGTCGATATAAAAACACCCTGATCCATGTGTTGGATCAAAGCACAGTAACAAAAAGAAATCTATATAAAAGACTAAGCAGAATCAACATTTTAACCTACATATATACATATACAGAACAGTGTGTATGTATGGTTTATTTGGGTTTTTAGATCCCTAGACCCCCACTATCAATGGTCCTCGTCCTATGGTCCTCCTATGTGTGAATCCATAAGGCATTGGTAATATCATTTTTCTATACATCGCGAGAGAAAGTACTTCCTACATCTACAGTCATAGTCACTAATGGTGTCATGTTCTGTAATCCATATTGGGTCTTGTATTTGTGCGGATAAGAATTATCCTAACACAAAAAAATTTGTATCCCATTGGCTGGTAGAATCACACGCTGACATCAGCCAGTGGAACTCTATCTCATCAGTCTCAAAAAAAAAAATCCACTTTTGCCTTCAGCATAATAAAGAGGGAAGTTACTGTATATTTTTGGAACCTGAGAGAAATGTTGATACCGTTTAGTGTTTTAAATTGATTTCTCCGTGTTACTGTGCTTTGATCTGAATGCGCAGATTAGAGGTTTTTTTTATGTAGACATTTCACATTTTTACCCGCAGAATATTTATGAACAGTATGGATGAAGCACTTTTTAACTTGACTGTGATATCACAAGCGCCTTTAAAATCCATTGAAAAAATAATTGAGAGTGTCTTAGGCTGAGTTCACATCACGGTTTAGCTTTCCGTTCTTCTGATCAGTCAGAAGAACAGAGAGAGAGAGAGAAATACAGGATCCTGTTAAAAAAACAACAACAAAAAAAAACAAATTCTGTTGCATCAGTTGGCATCTTTTTGAACCATTTCCATCGGAGATCTGTTTTTTAAGATGGAAAACAAGTCCTACTTTTTGTCTTATATCTTAAAAAACGGATTTCAGGCGGAAATGGCTCAAACAGATGCCAACTGATGCAACAGGATCTGTTTTTTTCACAGGATCCCTTTTTTCCCCCCTCGTCTTTTGATGGCTCAGAGTAACGGAAAACTAAACAGTGATGTGAACTCAGCCTTAGTTATAAAAAAAAAAAAGTATGCTGCAGTAAGATGTGCCAAATTCATTAAAGGGCACCTATAGATTTATACCTATAAACTGGTAACTGGCTGACCTGTTACATGTGCTCCTGGCAGCTGAAGACATCTGGGTTGGTTCCATGTTCATATGTGCCCGCATTTCTGAGAAAAAAAAAGTTTTTCTCAGGAGCACAGGGGGCATGACGTTTACACTGCATGGTACTGTCAGAGGACGCTGCAGTTGCAGAGAAAGTGGAACCTCTCAGTTTAACGGTAATGCCCCCGTTGCTCTTAGAGGCTAATTTGCATACATTAAAACATACGTAATTTTTCTCCACAATGTGGGCATTTCTCCTTTTGCACCATAACTCAAGATATAGTTATGGATTTGTCACATTATGCTGCTTTCTTTCATTTATATTCATCATAATGGTTCTCTTTACTCCTAGGAGACGTTAACCCCAATCACACCATTGCATTCAATATACTATTAACATACGGAGGTTTTAAATATGATAAGCGTCACTATTCCTGATAAGGAAGAACAGCTATAAAATCCATACAATCCAGTTAACATACTGTCATTGTTTTTTCCAGTGAAAGCAGAACAAGGATTATTATTTCCTCCTTAGACACTTCTTCAGAAGTCAGGTGAGGGAAATGCCAGATGGACTGGTGTCCACAGTGGGCCGCCCACTCTCCTTATTCAGTCTCATCTCCTGACTCCCCCATAGCTCTACTTGTTCCCCACCTGAGGTGAACATAGTTTTAGTGTCTCATTGATCTGACTAAAGAGGAATCATCCCTAAAATGTGTTATCTGTGTGAGACTTGAAAATAAAGTACTACTATTCAAGAAAAGTCTGGATTCAAGCACACAACTTTCCTCCTTAGACTCTTCTTCATGAAGGTGTTTGATTCTTCAGAAGTTAGGTAAGGGCTGGACTGACCATTTAGCAAATGTCAGATGGACTGGTGTCCACAGTGGGCTGCCCACTCTTCTCTACATTCAGTCTCACCTCCTGACTCCCGCATAACTCCACCTCTGAGGATTCCATATAACTGGGGCTGGGATTGGCATTTGTGCACACAGCACTGGCTAGCTGGCAGCAGGAGAAGAATTAGTCACAGTCAATTAGTGTCATCATTCATCCACTGCGCAAAATGAGTCACAGACATAGAGAAGTCTGGATATTGCGGATGGCACTGCTGTCAATGCCATTCAGTGTATGCAATGAAACTGATGATGAGAGTTGGTGCCTGTTATGTCATCGTCAGGTGTATGTGGTGTTTTATTGGTAATTTCACAAAATTAAAATTTGAAATAAATTACCAAAAGCAATAAACACATGCAGGCCGATATAACAGAATAATTTCAGCTTTATTTCCAATGGGTAAACATGAGGGTAAGTTACACACACAACAAGATGTCCAAAGGCAAAATTCAACCTGTACATGTAAGACATTTCACAAATTAATTCTCAGTTACTTTTCTGGCATTAGACAATCAAGGAAATGATCCAGTTAGTTCACTATGTAAACAATGTAATAGAAAACACTGGTTTAACAAAAGTTAATGGTCCACAGTTAACAATGATTTGAAGGTTACAATCTTCACCATAATCGCTACTTATTCTTAAATGTTACTAGACTCACAAAGCAGCCTTTATAACCTAAGATATGGAGTGGAGAGAAGGGGACGAAGTCTCCATTACTGTTCTACTACATTGACTAAAAGCGCAATAAGAACCCAGCCTCTACGGAGAGAATCCCACCCAATGTGCTCACCCACCCTGCTGCCAGAGTCCATTATAAAATGGGAAGATATGTGCCATTACCGCCCATAGTGAATAATGAAGCTTAAACGTTGGCTCTTGAAGCTTGTGCCACAATTGGACAGAACAGAAAACACGTATAATTAGGGCACTCAATGTGACTGTAGAACATAAAATACTGGGATACATAAAGTGGGACAAGAGTGACTAAAAAGGTATGGTGCGCCCAGTTTATGGATGAGCCTGAAAACATAAGCAGTGTAAACACCAAGGGGGAGATTTTTCATCTCCCCGCGCCAGAAAAAGTCGCAAACCAGGAGCATCAAATTTTTTCTCACAAGTGGTGTTTCTACACCGTCCTTGCCCCTTTCTGAAAACGGGCCAATATCTTTATTTGTGTCTGTTTTCAGGAGCAAGTGGAGACAGAAATGTACGGCAGCTCTTAGCTTCACCCTGGTGCACAGACAGCCGGAGGTGGCCAATAATTGTTGAAGAGGCTTGTGCCTCGTCATATATTAGTCGCATCTTCTGGCAGAGCGGGAGATATCATAGGCCGGTGTAAAGCACCAGTCTTTTATTAATCTACCCCTTAGTCCCATTAAACCTTTGTGGGCAGTGGTTAAAAGGTGCCAGGGCACAGGTCCAATATATTAAAACTCTTGCTGCTGTGACTTTAAATGAATACATGTAAAAAAGCAAAGCAAATATTGTATAAATGCACAAAAAACCCATCTGTATTGCTACCCCCACAAGCTCTTATGTTCAAGAGCTTGGGTGCTTGTATTCGATACGGATTCACTGTGCAGAGTATGTTTCTGCATAGACTAAGCAGATAAGAAGCTGCTCATTTATTAAAAGGTAAAAACATTTTGTGCTCAAGAAAATGCTAGAACTAAAAGATCACCCAGCATGAACAATCCACCTGGAGGTGAGTGATATGGAAAGTGTGCGTTCTGTGTAGGCTTAACATTGTGACTTAATATACTGGATTTGATGTAAGGAGAGCTAGAATACATCTAGATAGATGTGATCCACCACGTTCTGTTTCCACTGACTCCATAGTAGCCATCCATGATACCAGCCGCACATCGGCTCATATATATCACTATATGGCCCGAATGGGTTCACACATAGTTCATCGTATTCCAGACATTAAAAGGTCAGAGCGCTCACAACGTGCCATGTATTGCCCACAGGCTCTTCGCGCAGAGTGTATCTGTGAATGGATCATCATGGCACATTAAATGGAAATGCAAATAGCTCTTCGGAAACCTTTACCTACTTACCTATCCAGACCTATAAGAATCATATCAAGAGATCATCCAGTCTGACAGTCATGTAAGGCGCGTACTGCAGGTAAAACAGCCGACTAATTAGAGGCGCCGAGTACACTGCACTATTGGAGGGGAAAATATTAAAATGCTGAACATTTAGCAATGTCCTCGGCAAACACATTATTACCAAAGCAACTGGATAAACTTTTCCAATCTAAAGATGCAGCAGTGATGAGGCACAAAGTGCACCCACAAAGTGCTCCATCTGTATGAGAAGAGCTCAGATATCAGCAATGCACGTGAATAAATAACAGCTGAGCACATGTATGTACATCAACTTCTACTTCACAGGCTCCTGCTAGAGAAGAGTTAATGTGGTGAAAGAGGTGTTGGCGATGAGTGCTCTATGTATCAGCAAATGTTGTTAAATGAGAAAAAAAGTGAAGGTGAAAAGAGGGTACAGGACTGAGAATCTTAATGTAGAACACATCACATAGCATCTTACAGCTCAGTCTTTATAAATTCTTAACTAGGCAAGGGAGGTTAGATGGTAAAAATCTTAAAATAGGCAGAGCCCAAGGGCACTCAAGACCAGGGGTAGTCCAAACAAGCAGCTGGCAATCCCTAAATGCCTATGATTTACCCACAATGCACAGCTGCTGCCCTAAATTAAAATGTAGTATTTATAGTGCTGAAGGGCAGGGAAGTTAGGATACAGTAATTCTGGATCTTGATGCTATTTGTTTTCATCTACTATATGTTTAGATCACATGAGTGAATAGTACAGGAAAATATAAGAAACTTTGTAATGTATCTTATCACATAAAAATGCATCTCCCACCCCACACTTCACACTTCAACTGCTCAAATCTGTCTTCAGTGAAGAGGTTCAGAAGAATGAGATTACAACCCATAGACGTCTCTGGAGAAGTAGGCAAGCTGAGAGGCAGAGACACAGACAGAGATGGTGCTGCTAGCTACGGTACTTGGTGAGTTACGATTTCATTTCACTGCTGGATTCACATCTAAACTAGTATGGCTTATAATGCCCACCACTGATATTTATGACCACGGGATAGGCCATCGTCAATATCAGATTGGTGGCGGTTTGACTCCCAAAAACCCTTCCAATCAGCTGTCTGAAGCGGCTGCTACGCTCAGTGGAGCTGGAGCACAGCGCCATACATATTATAATGGCTGTACTTGGTATCGCAGCGCAGATCCACTCGATTGATGTACAGCGATGTCACTGGCCTATGAGAGGTCCTGGGATTCAGACCCCCGACACTCTGATATTGGTGACCTATCCTGGTTATCAATATCAAATTGCCAGATAAACCCTTTAAGCTGTTCTTGCCCAATATGGTGTCAATAAAAGTGCTCAGGTTTTTCACACGTGCCTTCAAATACATGGCTCCCCCCTAACTAAATGATGATCGATATCCCAGCCTTCTATGTGCTGTCCTGTGTGTAGCAGCAATCCTCCTTGTAACAATACGGGAAGTGATCCACCTCTGCCAATCCCTCTCTAATGACCACAGAAAATAGCGACTTACAATCTCACCCGTCGTGTATGTGCACTATATACCAGTGTTGGTTATGCAAACATTTTATTTCCTCTATTTCATTTTCATGCCTTTTATAGACTGAAAGCAGAGAACATAGCAAACATATGTCTTTGCCTAAACTCTTCATATATCCTCTGGAGATGAATGTTGTCTTATAAAGTTACTCGAGCATACACGTTACTATTCCTTGACAACCTCAGCACCTGCCACATGGTTTACAAACTGCTCTTTACAAGCTGTGCCCTCCGAGGGGTCTTTGATGAGATTTCGTAGTGTGAAGGCTGCCATCTTGATGCTGACAAATGCAATTGTATAAGCAAAAGGGAAATTGCTTCATAGTGCATGAGCTGCAGCCTAATTATTATGCACAGTGGAAGGATATTACGTAGAACCAGTGGAAAAATAACCTTACATTCCAACAACAGAACGCACCACATCCTGATGATATGTCACATGTAAGGATTATGAATTTAGTTTTTCTAATTATCTCAAGCGCAATCTATTCATGTTTTTAGACAGAAAATTCCCAGTTACAAGTCCCAGCAATCCAGGTCATTCAGTATGCACCATTACGATTCATATACAGTGCTACCAACCTTAAAAAAAAATAACATATAGACTAAAAAGACCATTGCTACAAATACAATCAGAGGTCTTGAAGGCAACAATCAGCAACCTATAGACAGAATAAGTGTGGCTGTGAAGGTACAAAGTAATAAAAAAAATCATAATATTTGAAATGCAAAATAATGTAAAATGCTCTCAAAAGAACATAGGCAAAAACACATTTAAGAAACTGCGTAGCTTAAAATATTACAAATTAATTGCATAGTATCATGAAAGGGTAAATCAAAACCAGGGGAAAAACGTGATTTGTAGTACAAAACAAGTAAGCATTACTATTTTAAAGAAAAGAGTCCCCTTTTATATGTATAAAGTAAGAGGATAAGTAAAATAGAAATAGAAAAACAATGCCCCGATGCTGAAGAGTCGCTCGTCTTTTTTAAAAGCAATACCGCTTGTACAGCGCTGTACTTCCAGATTGTCCACTATATGTCCACACTTCTCCTGTTTTAGGACCTTCACAGACAGACCACTTCTTCTTATACTATAAAACTTCCACTGCAGGTTTTTTCAGCCTCTGGGCACCACTGATCTCAGCTTTTAGGCTCCATTAGTCACCCCCGCTCCATGGAAGCAGGAAGACAACCAGGATAAGAGAGAGAAGGACAAAAAGGACTACTGAATGGGATCCAATTCTGTAAAATTTACAGGATATCAGCTTGTTCCACTAAACATTAATAAAACAACCCCAGGGCTCATGTCCGACCAGGTTTCACCTTTACGGCTTCTTCAGGCACCAAACTCCAATTTATTTACTCTGACACCTTGGAGTTCATTTCCTGATGAAGCGTAAAGGTAAAACCTGGTTGCACATAAGCTCCTGGGGTTGTTTTACTGAAGTGTAATGGAACAAGGCGACATCTTGTAAGTTTTACAGAATACAGCGAGGTATTTTATTGTAGTACAGATCCTATCCAGTAATCTTTTTTGTCCTTCTCTCCCCTCTTCTGCTGGTGTTTCGGCTTTCATGGAGTGTGGTGACTAATGGAGTCTGAATGCTGAGAAGATTTGTGCCCAGAGGCTAAAAAAAACCTGCTGGTGTTCTGCTTTGTCTGTGGAGTCCTTAAGACGTAAGAAGGAAGAGTGTGGAGATACTGTGGACATTGCATGCAATGGTAAAACAAAGTGACTTTTCAGCTCAGAGACATTATTTTTCTACTTCTTGTTGCCGTTTGCCCCACCTCACATCTGCCTTACAGGATAAGTAGTTTTAATGCAATATTTTGTGAACAGTTGGATGAACGTTCACTTATATAGCAGACGGTTGCACCTCTGTCCATGGTGCTGAAAGCGACGAGAAGATGGAAAGGAATGCACCTGTTAGCAACAAAGGGGGTTACATGCGTCATTGCTGGACGCAGTCACTGCTTCAGCACCTATACACTGTCAATCACTGTATGCAATTGGTATATATCTGATATGTAGGGAGTCTCATACATATCCAATCCCTATTCATTCAGGAACTGGATGGGGCACGAGAGGTAGTTGCAAGCTCAGCTATTTGTTGTTTGGCACTAAAAAGAAATCGGAGAGATTTATATTTTATGTGAAACATCTGACTCCCTTTCAAATAGCAAGCAATCTCCAGTGGAGCAATTTCTCTGCACCTAGACAAGAGCACAGATTGGCAAACACTTTCCCTAATGTTCGCCTGAAAGCTCAGGAAAAGGCATTTGTGTGTGTTATTTAGCAAATTATTTTTTTTCAGCCAGCAAAGTGAAAATAATCCAGATATCAATTTAGGTCCCTAAACCCACATGTAAAGCATTTCATTTACATAGATCAGACACACTGTCAGCAGGCATGGGGAGATGAGTATACAGCACCCTCTCAATCTTACAAGAGGGAACAGAAAGCTAGGCAACTCACTAATCCCCTTCCCCGGCACAACTATTCCATTTTCATTTCAATTTATTCTATTTCCAGTACAAGATCTTCTCCTTCCAGATGCATGTCGGGTTTCACATAGATCTTCTTGATTGTTCCAGAGACTGGAGAATTCACCAAGGTCTCCATCTTCATGGCACTCAGCACACAGAGAGGCTGTCCCTTCTCAATTTTCTCCCCTTCTTTCACCTTAATGTCAATCACTTTTCCTGGCATGGGGGCTCCAATCTGACCTTTTACGTCCTTCAGGGCCTTGGGGTGGAAGTGCATTTCCTGAAAACAAGGGAAAGTTGTAAAAAACAATAAGAAGTCAGGGAGCACCTCAAGAATATACATCACTTACTTTACATTTCATAATATTCTGAACTGTAACCATTGTGCTTTCCGGGCTTTTCACCGGTATCAGGCAAAGCATGCTCAATGGTGTACTGATATTTAGAAGACAACCGTGGGGTGTGCTCATGGTGCTATATTACTATATAGTAATATGTGCATTATTTATACAGTATATCATAAAAATGTTACACTCAGCAGCATTATTTTGCAGAATTTAAGCTGAGCTGCTTTTCAACATGCAGCTGAGGGTTAGCAGACAAAATACAATGTTGATGCAGTCTACCAGAAACAATGGGAAACTGTTCACAGAGCTGGTAAATGCTCACACTCTTGGACTTTTTAATGTTGTAGGCCTCATGCATACGATTCGGGATGTATGCAGGCTGCCATATTTTTACTGCAACTATACAAATGCCCTATCTTTTTTCACAAAACAGAAAAGTATAGTACATGGTCTTTTTTTTTTGCAGGACAGCAGAATGGACATACAGATTGTGGACAGCACACTGTGTGCATCTTTTGTGGCCCCATAGAAATGAATATGTCTGCACCTAATCGCCAACAAATGTGCGGAAGCGGACCAAACATATGGGCATGGCATGAGGCCTTATACTGAAACAACATTGCTTCAGTGGGCAGTCTTCAGTTTTGACCATGTTAAACTGCTCGGGCATTCGGTAGGGGCTGTTGAAGCAGAACAAACATACTTTTTGTGGAGGGTTATCATCAGGTGCAGTGTGAATAAAAACTTTTATTCTGCCAAGTTCTGCTCCTGCAAGTGCCCTGGAGCCGAAGCTTCACTGTAACGTGCTCTCAGCCATTCCCATTTGCTCTCAGTGATAGCTGTAGGATCCAACCTGAAGAACACTACAGCTGTCATTTAGAACAGAGTGGAAAGGGGTTATAAAACAGCTCAATCCAGGGAGCAGTTCACAGTGAAGCACCACCTCTGGGGCACTTGTAGCCAAACAAGCCAGTACAATAACAGTTCATATTTATACTACTTCTGATAATAAAAGTTCCACAATGTTTGTCCTGCTCTAGCCAGCTCCTACCTAGTGCTGTAAGCAGTTCACCATGGTCGAAACTGCTACAGACTCTCTTCAAAGCAGTTTTCCCACCTATGCAATTGAAAGCATACTTCCATCGAAGCACATACGTAAAGGACTGTTGGAACTTTGTATTCATATGTGTATTTTCTGCGCATACTATTACGGTCTACCCATGTGAACTACTCATTAAGCCACTTTACCTTCATGGCCTGAGTATCTTTAACAAGGATGGATCGAAGTTGACCATTGAGCTCAAAGAAGACTTCCCTTTGACCAGCCTTGTTCAGATCCCCTAGAGCAAGGGCTTTGATGTGTAGTGTCTTCCCTTTTTCCAGTTCCACCTGAGAAATTAAACAATAGTTGAAACTTGATGGAAAAGTAGAAGTAAGAGTTTGCAGTATATGGTTTAGCCATCATTCAATTTATACAATGTTTACTCATAGTCCTTGACAGATTTGCAATCATCTCTAGACTCTGCTGTTTATCAGAAAGCATTATAGTCTCGCTAGAACATGCACAATACGAGGTCAGATCCTTGTTAGTTTCATATTGTTTTGGCTGTTCAGCTTTTTCATGGTATTAGACTTTCCTGATCGCCAACATCCTACATGCAAATAATATAGTTTTAGTTTTTACTTAAAGGGAACCTATCAAGAGATTCATATTGCCTGAACCAGGGGCAGCAGGGCATCTCCCTCATTACAGAGAGTCATGTTTTAGTCTGAATACCAGCAGAATCTTACAGAAAAGATGGTTTATAAACCAATTGGGAACAGGGAGAAGAGTCATAGGGATGGCCCCCTATTAGGTACTTTGTGCCTGGCCTTATTGACATTGTCTCTCACTATTTGCTTTTTTTTGGTCCAGACCTTACTAAATTATGCTTTTTTTACAGGAAGGTATGTTCTCACTAACATTATAATGCAAAAGTGAGACCAATACAAGACTACTTTCCTCTGTTACCTCAATGAGGTGATGAAAAATTAACCTAAGTTCATAAAATGTAAAATTATGGCTGCAACACCTGGATTTACTGTGGTTCAATTGAAGCACAGATCACCACAGAGTGATGTGAGCAGCGTCAAAATGTGACTATACTTCCAAACATTGTTTATACCGGGTGTCTTACAAATTTACACTATGTACATATATTTTGAGCATGAAACAATGAAGAGTTTGAACTTTATTATGTTCCATATTAAACATACCTCAAATTCCTCAGCAATTTTAGGTCCCTCCAAGAAGAGGCGAGTATTGAGACATTCAACTGGACCAAACTGAGTACTAAAGTCCTTGTACTCCTCAAACACTTTGGGATACATAGCAGCAGACATAACATCCTCTGGAGTGATATCATCATATTTGCTCTTCAACCCTTCTTCCAGTTCTGTAAAATCCATTGATGGCAATGTGGCTCCAGGTCTACCTTCAATGCGTGGTAGGTCTTTCAAAACCTGTAGGTTAAGGTAAGTAATTGATTTTAACATTTCTGGCCAAACTTTCCTTATCAAGCCTGCCCTCAATAGATCTCTGGCACTCAGATTAATCTTGGGTCTGCAGAATATTTAAGGCTATGGAAATGTGGACATATGCTATTTGTATATTTCATAATTCAACAAATAAAAATGCCATGTTATAATTCTTACCACCATTTGCTAATAGGAATGATCGTTACATCTGCACTTTTATTAATAAATATCCGGCTTCATTTTATGACAATGAAAATGAAAATGCCCACAGAGCAACATATATGAATGAAATCTATCACTGCACTAGACACATCAATCTGCTGCATTGTACTTGAAAATAATCTGTAGACCGCTGTGGGACAGATTTATTAACCAGAAATCAAAGCTATTTGTGCAACGCATTTTCATTTGTAAAAGTGGAGTGAAAAGTGGATGTGGCTCGCTGCTTGGCCAGTATTTAGACAATAGGTGGGGGAAGGGACATTAAAGTTGAAGAAACATCTCTAAATATATTTAAAAAAGGTAAAAAATATCTCAGCATTAAAGGGTTATTCTTATTTTAGACAATGGGGGCATATCGCTAGGATATGCCCCCATTGTCTTATAGGTGTGGGTCCCACCGCTGGGACCCGCACCTATATCCAGAACGGAGCCCCCGAACTGAATGAGGGCGCACTGCGCATGCGCAGCCGCCCGCCATTCATTTCTATGGGGCTGCCGAAAATAGCCAAGCGCTGGCTCGGCTACTTCCATCGGCTCCATAGAAATGAATGGGAGCGGTGGCCACGCTTGCGCGCTGTGCTCCCATTCATCTCTATGAGCGCAGCGGGGAGCTGCACCTGGTGGTGGCCGGGGTCCTCCAGGCACAGCGCTCCCCGCTCCGTTCTCGATATAGGTGCGGGTCCCAGCGGTGGGACCTGCACCTATAAGACAATGGGAGCATATCCTAGCGATATGCCCCCATTGTCTAAGATGAGAATACCCCTTTAAACAGCATTCTGATATACCTATCACAAATAATGTCAACCTTACCTCCATCTAATCTTACGTAAAAAATCCCACATGTGATATATGCCCTCCTTAGTATTTACAATCCTAACCATTGTAGAGGCTATAGGATAGCATCAGAAAGTTACTAATACCTATAGAAAAGTGAACTTACCTTTGAGCGCAATGGCTCTGGGAAACCACCATAAGGAATTCCAACAAAACCTTGCAGGTATTCCACCACAGAGAGCGGGAAGGAGAGTTCATCTGCCATGGCTTCAACCTGTTCACGGGACAAGCCATTGTGTACCATAAACTGGGCCAAGTCTCCCACAATCTTGGAGGAAGGTGTTACCTAGTAGAACAATGGTAAGAAGAGATCATTCATCTGTTTTCAGGTCATCGAGTTTGCAATTTGCTCAATGTCATTAACTGAAAGAAAGCAAAGCCTCTCCAAAAGTCCACCTCTGTGAGAAGACCACTCCTGATCCACTCCACATTTTAATTTTGACAGTCTTTCTATCCCTCTATATTGTCCCCTATTTTTGAAAGTATCATTTCTCTAAAAGACTATCTGTATTACAATTTTGTGTGAGGTCTCAAAAGTTTTCATTAAATTTGTTAAAGTGGTTTTCCAGGGTCCTGACTCAGTATAGATAATTAACAGCAGATTGCCGAGGGTCTAACACCCTGCAGCCCTGACGTTCAGCTGTTCCCTTAAGTTTCCAACCCTGGAGCTACCACTTTGAATGAAATAGGAAGCACAGCTCTGTACAGATTGTAGTAGCCATGCTGGGTTACAGCAAGGTATGGGCTGGAGACTTCAGGGAACAGCTGATCGGCAAGGGTGCAGGGTGTTAGACTTGTGGTAATCGCATGCTAATGTCCTATCCTGAAGACATCATCAGTATCAGTAGTCTGGAAAACCACTTTACCAATTACTACAGTAAAAATTCATTATGCCATCTGGCATTATCCCCAGTAGTCCAAATCTGATGAAGAACTGCCCAGTATTTTCAAGGTCCAAAAAAATCTGCCAGTTAAAACCAGACAGCGACACATCTCCTTTTTTCTAATATGTTTTTATTCTCTGATTACAGAGTTATTTATGCTATTTCCTTAACATCATTATGGAAGCGGCCATCTTGCCTGAACTTTTCTTAATAGCATTTAGAAAGTATTAGGAAAATTGCTTTACAGTAGCTCCATGAGCCATAGACACAATGGTCAGGAGGGGACCGCATTGATTTCTATGGGAAAGTTTTCCTCCCTATCCCCTATTGTGAATGGAGAATCCTGTCTTATCTATACATAGAGATTATATAATTACAGGCAGGATTAGAAGGACAGATAAGCAGATAACTGCAGTAAAGTGATCTGTACAGATAAGAAGTGGCACCTATTATTAGGCCTAGTGGTCAGGGGGAAAACTTCAGAATTGTATATATTTTGTTTAAATATAGATATTGATATGGAAACATATCATCATCAGACAATGACACATTCCCATTAAAGTGTTTCCTTTTAACATCTTAGCACAAGTATTTTCCTACTATGTCACAGGAGAGAAGACTTCCTCATAAAGGAGAAGTTACTTAAAGGACTTAAAGGTTAATACTTGTTCTCCCTGGTGAGGTTGGTGCAGTTTATCACAATAGTTAATTATTAGAGCAGCTATTTCATTATCTTGGGTCTCCATCCACATGGGTGTTAACATCTAGTCTTTTTTGCTCATCTATCATTGCTCCTTCCCAAGCTATTAGTAACTGCGGCCAATTAATTCAAGATCGGAACCTGTCAGGGAGCATTAATTAAAATGAATTATAACGAGCAACTTAAGTCTGATAAATTCATTAAAAACTCGATCCTCTATGTGCATATTGCTTTAAACCTGGGCTATATGTGGCAATGAAAGGTGGTTAGATTCCAATTAAGAAAACCAGCACAGTGAATATCCTCCGGTGGGGTCATGGGTGTCTCACAGTATACAGCACACAAAGTTCATGATCTATTAATAAGCAAGTTAAAGTAAGTGAATTTCGTTCTGCACTATTCTGGCTCTAACGTTCAAAGATAAAAACTTGTAGACGACGCCGGTAAAGTGCAGAGTAACAGACGATGTCATGCTGCTGCTGAACTTGCCTACAGACATGATATGACAGTGAGGTCAATAAAACAACCAACTACATAAGGTGAAATATATTGGACCTCTAGCGGTTGATTAAAGACCACAGGCTGCCGACTTCACATTGTTACTGTAAATCAAGTTGTAATTGTAAAATCTCTCCGTATACTGAAGAGTTCTACATTCCAGTGCCGACATATCTGGACCCCATATAGCTAAAAAAATGGTCAGGGATCCTTTCCTCGCCGCCCAGCTTTACAACAATTCACTTTACAGTGTGAATGCTATATGAAAATTACATAGTGATCAGTACCTATGGGTCCAGATGTACCTATAACTTCATTATATTTATTCTTCAAAGTTTCCAAAATGCTCTGCTGATTCATTTAATATATTTATATATTATAATCCTAGAATTCTGGCTGGAACTCAATACATGGACATTTATAAATCTTCCTTTTAATTCCATTGTAAATCCATCTTCAGTAAGCTCCCCCTAGTGGTGGCAACTGATAGCCAGAATATTGTGATGTAAAGGGAATATGTCACTACAGTTCTGGACCGTTATCTGTAGTCATACATGAGTAGTCCTGCAGATTAGGAGTCCAGATTGCTATTTTTTATTTTCCTACTGCCGCACTGTGCTGGAATACATAATGGAGAGGACCCTTGTGCATGCCCAGCAGTCCTCACAATGTATATCAGCGCTGACGGCAGGGGAATGAGGGGCAGTAGCAAAATATAAATAGTCAATAGGACTCCTCATCTGCAGTACTAACGTATTACAGCAGATAATAGTCCCAGATCCTGAAGGAAAAAAAAATACAATGCAACAGCACTCCAACAGCACAGCACTACAAATAAAGTACAAAAATGCCATAGTAATAGATAATATTCTGGTGCTAATTCTATGCTTATTTAGTAAATTTGAGATTCTTGGCAAATATATTTTGTACAAAATTATTTGGGCCCGTCTGCCAAACGTCAAGGCGATCTCTGTAAGACGGGAACCTAACACTAAATGCTACCTGTTATGTGCCATAACGGCCACCATAAAATTCAGGGAGTACATGTTGGGTCCACTCTGCTTTTATCATTTTTGGTGCCAAAATGATCTCCATTAAATCCAGTGAATGCAGGTACCAACATGCATGCTGAGCCCACTCTATACCTCACCTGGTGCCAAATGGCACTGAAAGCCACTCCTGATGATTCTTAGTGATGAAACGCGTTGAGCCATTGCCTAGACGCTATATGTGGAGGTCCTAGCTAGTGTGGGGCAGGTAGGATTTGGATTGGTTGGTGTCTCAGGTCAGGCAGAGTTTCTATGTGACTGTTTATCCCAGAGAGACCATTCCACTTTGGGGTCAATGCCCTTCGAGCGGTACTTACGGCAGCTATAGCTGGACACTTACTAATACCCCCCATACCTCAGCACACTACCTACCCATTTTACAGTTTTGTGTCTGCACGGCTTATACCCGTTATATGATGGCACCTACGTAGTCACAATCGGGTCATTGGTCAATACTGGACGACCATTGAAATGGCTTTATACTGATATAGTGGCCTCCAAATTCACAGGAAAATACATCACATATTTTCACAGTCCTCTGTCTTAATTTGGATGCCATTTAGCTATCAAGCGTCATGTTGTTCATTATACTTACTGCACTTTTTGAGGGTTTCCAATACACACATCCCCATTTTTTGTCTTTTTGTTTATTAAGCGATATTACCTAATAAAGATTATAATTTTAACGCCTCTTCCGACGTGAGAATATTAATTATACAAGAGACATATACCTTTTTGACATTTTATCCACTAACAGTGAATTATTCTCTAGAAACATATTTTGGTGGAGAATCACCTATGGAATGTATTTATAAGGGACACATAGAAAAGAGATTTTTATTATATTCATGTTAATGCTTGTACTGGGATGAAGGTAATGATAAAAGCTCCTTGCATGCACATAACCTTGTAACCACTTTAACTCACTGTCTATCAAGCTGGAATGTCTGCCATGTAAAGCCTTCGCTTTCATTATAATAGACTTCATTGTAGGTAACTATGTGATTTATTGGCCATCACAGCGCATACACGAGACACAGAGTGACATATTATTACCTTGATAACATCTCCCAGAAGTTTGTTGGCTTCAGTATATGCCTTCTTCACCTCCTTGAACTTGTTCCCCAGCCCCATACTGTGAGCCTGGAAATGAAGGTTGGTGTATTGGCCTCCAGGGATCTCATTCTCGTAGACATCCGCGTTTCCAGATTTCATGGTTGCTGTACAGTCAAAGGCAGCATAGAGACCTCTAGCTACTTCCCAATACTCGCTGTAGTCAAAAACCTTCTCCAGTTGGATTCCTGGGAAGAGTAAAAACCACAAAATCAGTGAAATTGCATTTAAAGAGGGTGTCTGGGACTAGAAAACATGGCTCTGCTTTGTATTCCCCCAGAAACTGTATTAATCTTCATGAGCTAGGTCTGGAATCATATCCATTCATGTGAATGTGGCAGAGCAACAATACCAGACACAGCCCAGGGACAAAGAGTATTATTCTCATACAACCCTTCTATAGAGGATCTGTCAGCGCCTCGGAGATTTCTATTTCAGTAAAGACTTGCATTTCCCATAATGTAACAATTCTGGAGCATCTTTTCTTAGAACTGTGTTTTGTGTTGTTCCTCTGTGATTCCTTCCAAGGAATGAGATGACAACTTTAGGAAGAATAGCACAGTGTGGAGACCTGAGAAAAGGGGATCAGACATAGTGGCGAGAGGTCTCAGGATATAAGAACCTGTCCACAGACACAGTGGTAAAAGTCCTGCAGCCCTAAGCTAAAACCTGAATGAATACTTTATTCCTGCGAGTTAGAAAAGGTTACAGACAGCAGAGTGTCCTGATTACAGTACGTGCTTCCTCATAGATACTGTGGACACACTGCTGATCAACATATAAAACACAATTAACAAGTAATACAGCGTGGTGCGATCACATGTTCTATTGCATCACATAACCATCAACCTGAGTCAGGGACGGACTGGGAACTTAAAGGGGTTATCCAATTGTACAAATACCCCCAACAATACCTGGGCTCCATCCTATAGAAGGTACTTACCCAGTCCCTGGCACTTTCATCCCTTCCTTGGATCTGCCAGCCAGGTGCATAAGTAGCTGATGGTCCTAGGATTAATTAATGCTGGAAGAATTAGATCGTTATGTACCTGGCCAGCGGCTGTAAGGAGGACTCGGTGGCCCACTGACAATCAGCACATCTGGAAATTTCCCTTTAGGCTATATAGCCAGTCTGTCCCTGACCAGAGTCCTTCACACCTGAACAGATGATACTGGTGGACACAGTGTATGGGACAGAGTAGAGCACTTCTATCATCTGTTCCATTTGCTTCCAAACTTGTCAGAGATCTCCCCCTTCAATGCCGCACAATGCAAGTTTGGGACAATGACACCTTGCGAATACCAACGTGCATCATTAAAATGCGTCCATAAAAGATCAAGTACTACTGCATGAAAACTGCAGGGTGTGAACCGCATGGTACAATGGATCATGGAAGTGTTTTGTGAGTATTTCAGAATATTCTAACATAAGTAGAATGCTATCCCCTGTGCAATCAAAATACAATTTACACGCATACTGCATGATGTACATATGAAAATGAAGATTTCTTTTTTTTTTTACATTATAATTTATACAAAATAGTGTAAGAGCTTCGCCTGTACGCACCCTGTTTTTGTTGGAACATTCCTAGTATAAATACATTATAAATACAAGATTTGAGATTAAAACCCATTGGATATCTCTTTCTTAAGGGGGTGTGGTCTAGGTCAGACAAGCCCTATGGTCCTAACCTGTGCCCCATTAAAAAAAATACCTGTCTATGGTCCCACCATGGCCATGATGCTGCCCTGTTTCTGGCCACTTCCAGTCGCAGGAGGACCTGGAAGTTGCTTCATCCTGTGACTGCAGCAGCCGATCACAGGCCTCAGCAGTCACATCTTCTTGAACAGCACGTCACTGTTAACATGGCGTCCTTGAGTCTCCTCCTCTAGAGGACTTCTTCACTTGCTCTACACTACAGAATCTGGATGACGGGTCTTATTGTGCAGCCATGTGTACATGAGATCACACTGAGTACAGATTATCACATATACAGGACATACTTCATCTCACAGACTGTGAAGGGGATAAATCACTGCGCTGTCACTGAAACAGAAAGTTTTTGCGGCAAATGTATATTTACATAGGCGGCACCTCTCTGACCCACACTTGTAGAATCTTTTTTCATTTCAGCTGCATATCCTTGGGCTGTTTGCTCTCAAAATAGCTAGACGACAAAGATCCATCTTTCTTCACTACAAAGTAACCTCCTTTATTAGAACCTCTGTCAAGATCTCATCCTGATATGGGCACATTATTTCCTACGGTGTTCGCTATCCCTGGATAATCCTTACTATATGCGGCTGCATTCAGGCCGGTATTTGGTCAGTATCAGTTCAGTATCTACTATCTTTATCCAACAAGCATCTGAGAACCTTTCTGTGGACCACCTTGAAGACCCTATCTATTGTCCATTTAGGATATAAAGACAGAAAGACTACGTCCCAAAATGTTACAAATAAAGGGGTGGCTCACTTTTTAGCTCGAAATCCTCAAAAACACTCTTCTACAGCATTATGTTCTTTATTGTCCTATTAAACCCCATTCTACTGGGAGAGGACAATGAGCAAAGAGTAGAGATGTTCAGGGAACAGGTAGCCTAGGGCAGAGAATACCTCAAAGAGAAGGTAATCTCTGGTTGGGCAATAGGAGCTACGCTCAGGTCAACGCATGGGTCAATATGCTTAAAACATTTTTCCTTTTCCAAGGAGAAATTGGTTCCATATGGCAATAAAACATACATTAAATGGACCTGCTGACTAGCATTCTTTAACCCTTTCTTGACCGCACAATTTGACTTTCTTGTTTTTCACTTTCTTCCCAGAGCCATAACTTTTTCACTTTTCAGTTCACATAGCAGCACGAGGGCTTATTTTGTGCTTTTAATATGGCATACGATGTAGTGGGAAACTGGAAAAAACTCCAAATGCGGTGGAAATGGAAAAAAAAAAAGCTATTCTGTCGCAGTTTTATGGGTTCCATTTTTACGGTATTCCCTATGCGGTAAAACTGACCTGTTACCTTCATTATCTGTGTCAGTGTGATTACAAGCATACCACATTTTTATAGTTTTTATTGTGTTTTAATATTTACAAAAAACTTAAAAACGTTGGAAAATTTTTTCTCTTTGCATCGCTACATTCTGACCCCCATGACTTTTTTACATTTACGTCTATGCATCTGTGTGAGGGCTCATTTTTCTGGGACGATCGGTAGTTTTTATTGATACCATTTGGGTTAAATTTTTTTCCCCTTTAAAGCTTCAATGTACAGGATAAATATGCTTATATTATTGGGATACGGCGATTTCTGAGCAGGCGCCATCTTTAAAGTCCCAACTTCCACTGTACATGTACAGCTGCAGTCAGTATACTTTTTCTAAACATATCCATATCCTTGTACACATTGTGACCGAGCTGTGGTAACTGCATGCAGGTGCAGCACAGCGATTTGAGGTAATTTGCGTGTGGCTGCCACAGCTCAGCAACAACATTTATGGATACACTTATGGTACGGCACACATGGCACACCACTGTGGATTTTCCACAGCGGATCTGGCTGAAGTCCACCACTGCAAAACAACCAAAATGTGATGGTTTTTGCAGTGGCACTGCTTTCAGAATCGCAGCTGCTCTTCCGCAGCTTTCTACCTTTGCATTGCAAAGCAGGTAGAACCAACAGTGTAAATTGTCATGAAGTGGACCGAAAACCTACAGCATATGGATAAGAATTTTGAAACCACATCCACTTTGCTTGTACTGTAAATCCGCAGCGTTTATGAAATGTGTGGCGGTACCATCAGACTGTGGTATCAGGCTCCAAGTAGCAGATTCTTTAAGCCCTGTAAGTTACAATGTGAGGCCTCCATGGATCCGACTTGTTTTTCCAGCACAACCCAAAGATGTTTGATCGGACTGAGATCTGCAGAATTTGGAGGTCAAGTCAACCTTGAACTCTCAGTCAGGTTCCTCCAACCCTCCCTAAATAATTTCTCCAGTGTGGGAGGGGTTATACTGAAAGAAATCATGGCCATCAGGAAATACAGTTACCATGAAGGGGTGTACTTCATCTGAAACAATGTTCAGGTAGGTGGCATATTTCACAGAACATTGGCAGGATCATCCCACTCTTCGTAATGCATCCCAGTGCCATCTCTTCCCATGGAAAGCAATGCATATGCACAGGATCATCCACATGATGTGAAAGAAAATGTGATTTATTAGACAAGGTCTTGTTCTTCCATTGCTCTACAGTCCAGTTCTGATGGCCACATGCCAATTGTAGTTGTCATCAGCAATGTACATGGGTCAGCATGGCTGATTCTACTACCTTTCTTTCATAGCCAGCATTACTTTCAGCTCTTCTGTGGGACTGCAACACATAGGTTAACATGCTTGAATGTGTCTTGGGTGTCCATGTCCCTGCTGCAGTCCACCATTTGTCCTTCATTGGACCACTTTTGATAGGTACTAAACACTGCATTTCATGAACACTCAACAAAACCTCCTGTTTTGGAGATTCTCATACCCAGTTGTCTAAGCCATCACCGTTTGGTCCTTGTCAAGAGTTGCTCAGATCCTCATTGTCACCCATTTTTTTCTGGCTTCCATCAACTTTAATTATTAAAGGGGTTATCCCATGACTAACGTCAAAAATGAAAATCCAACATCATATAGTAAACGACAAGATCTTTCTAACAACCCTAGAACCACCTCTGTACCTCACATGGATTCAGAAGTCTCCCTATTCATTGCTCTGCTTATACCAAGCTGACAGCTCAAGGGGAGTGTTTTTTCTGTTGCAGCTAAGGGTGTGTGTCCATGTTCTCCCTATCACAGCTCAGGAGGCAGTTAAAGGGTGAAACTGAGCATGTGCGGCCTTCTCAGTCAAAGAAATAAGAAAAAGAACAAACAGCAGGTGGCGCTATACATATACATTTTGGATTTTTTATTGAATAACTCGGTGGCTATGCTAAATTTTTAATTACATGCAATTACAAAAGTATTCAGACCCAGGTGCGGGTTTGAAAACTGTAGAATATTTTTTCATGGGACAACCCATTTAACTGTTCACTTGCTATTGACAGGTGCTATACGAGAATCAAAGTTATTCATTCACTTTCTGTGGTTGTAATATTTTAATGCTGATTGGTGTATATTGTTTGCAAAGGACTCAGTCTTAAGCATGAATCACAATGTTAAACCTATACTCCAAACTCACATGTGGCACAAAAGGGGTTATCGGAAACATAACCTAACAACATGCATCCCAGCGTGTCGCTGCCAGGCTTTTTAAACAGGGTAAAATGCCAGCTGCTAATCACTGCTTAAGAGGCAGCACTCCCAGGACACATGTAACACTTGCAATTTGTTGCTTTTAAAGCCCAGACAGCATGCCAAAATGAATGCCAGGGAGAACACAGGGGGGACGTTAATACGCAGGCACTATGAAAGGGATTGTCTACATAAGTAAAGGATAACACTGTAAGGACTTGCACCAGAAGTGCCTCGATTTACATGAGCAGCAACACAGACAATGCGCCTGCTCTACCCCCCGCTATGGAAATCTGTACCGTCCATCCACGTCAAAGGGATTCATTATAAAAGTGCTGGAATATCAGATAATGTCAGCAAGACTAAATGAGGCATCAGTATTATTCTAAAATGGTAACGTACAAAACTATATATTACATTCATCATATACAGTATATACTGCATACATACAGAAGGCATAAACTGGGAGTCTGTATAGGAAAATGGAGGTTTGCTCCTCTATAAGTATATGTTTGGTTTTGTATAAATAGGTTATACCCCCCCAAAAAACGCATTTGAACTGAAAAGGGCCATTGCTTTGCTGTGTGGCAGCATCAATATGCAGGACAGAAGAAAGCTGATATTACAGCCCGATGTCAGGTCACACCTCGGCTCGAAATAGAAATGATCTAAAAGCTGAAATCGCCTGAAAGGTAAAAGATGTACTGAATCTGGCATGTGTCCTCTTAACGCTTCAGTTGTGACCATATACCATGCAGACTGTATTGTGGGTCAGTAAATAATATACCAGAGCTGATCCAGAGGGGTACAATTGTGGATACAGCTATATCTTCACATGGACTATATATCGTATTCTCCTGACTAAGACATGGGTATGGGCAACAGAAATGTTTTTAAAAAAATCTCTCCTAAATTAACACCGCAAACACAGCACTGCTACATGCACACAAACACAGCCATGCTACGTGCACACAAACACAGCCATGCTACATGCACACAAACACAGCCCTGCTACATGCACACAAACACAGCCCTGCTACATGCACACAAACACAGCCCTGCTACATGCACACAAACACAGCCATGCTACGTGCACACAAACACAGCCATGCTACATGCACACAAACACAGCCATGCTACATGCACACAAACACAGCCCTGCTACATGCACACAAACACAGCCCTGCTACATGCACACAAACACAGCCATGCTACGTGCACACAAACACAGCCATGCTACATGCACACAAACACAGCCCTGCTACATGCACACAAACACAGCCCTGCTACGTGCACACAAACACAGCCCTGCTATGTGCACACAAACACAGCCCTGCTACGTGCAATCAAACACAGCCCTGCTACGTGCACACAAACACAGCCCTGCTACGTGCACACAAACACAGCCATGCTACGTGCACACAAACACAGCCCTGCTATGTGCACACAAACACAGCCCTGCTACATGCACACAAACACAGCCATGCTACATGCACACAAACACAGCCCTGCTACATGCATACAACAAACACAGCCCTGCAACACACACATAGACATAGGGTAGATGTTTAGTAAAAACTCATTTTTCTGCTCTTCCCATCTGGCCCCAACCACTGGTGACATCATTGAAGGTCCTTAAGCTGTGGATCGGTGCGTTCATCTCAGTAAATGCAGCTTAGAGACCTTCAGCCGGAGTTTTTTTTACTCTCACAGTCCTCTGCTGCGCTGCATGTGCTGATGGTTCAGCCACCTCTCCTGCACTGATCGGTGTTGAGCAGAGAGAGAAAAGTGAGCAGGCGCCACCCTGACTGCAGACTATAAGATACACAGACTTTTTAGCAAGATTTCTTCTGGTCTTATAGTCCAGAAAATTAAAATGTTCTGTATTTAACATAGCAAATAATGTATTTAATAGTAAATCAGCTACCAAACCAATGTTAGCCAAACATGCTTTCATAGAAAGTTACCTGTGTCTAGGTCTGTGCCCTTTGTACATGCCACCAAAGCCCCCATACTAGGCTGAGAAGTCATCCCAGACATGGAGTCAACCGCTACGTCCACAATGTCTGCTCCAGCCTGTGCACATGCCAGCATTGAAGCCACCCCAGCACCAGCTGTGTCATGGGTATGCACATGAATTGGGGTGTCTGGAAATTTGTCTCTGAGAGCTCGAATCAGCATATCTGAAGCGTTGGGTTTCAACAGTCCTGCCATGTCCTACAAGACACAAAACCAGATATAAAGATTTTGGGATGCCTACTGCATGAGGGTCTTGGATGGACAGGAACATTTGTAATTACAATCATGTCTAAGTGTAAATTCAGAATTAGCACTCACAAGTAGCATTTCCTGCACAAAAAGACTGTACAATTTTAGAAAATGGCCACAGAATATGTTCATTTGGACTATATAAATGCAGAAACAAGTACTGTACACCATTAGGCAAGGGCTACATGGCGACACTGGTAACGGCAAAGATTGCAGAGTAGTGGGGATCCCATAGAAACCAATGAGAACACCAATGGTTACTCTGAAATCCTGGCCACGACCAGTGTCGCCCTGCAGCCCTATCCTTATCGTATTTGCGGTGCCATATGTCGCCCTGCGAGGAAATAATCATTGTAAAATGAAAGCGAAGGCATTTTTCCAAAGTTTTATATTCAGTACCTTTATGCACAAGATGTGTGTTCCAGCTTTGACAAGCTCTTCAGCCAGATTTACGTAGTAATCCAATGTGTACTTGGTGCGAGTAGGGTCTGCCACATCCCCAGTATATGAGATGGCAGCTTCTACAACCCCACCAGCTCGGCCTGCTGCTTCCATACCCAAAATCATATTAGGTAGATAATTTAGAGAGTCAAACACCCTGAAGATATCCATTCCATTCTCTTTCGCCACTTCACAAAACCTGAGTAATGAAACAGTTAAACCATTGATGATGAAAGAGCACTGGACCTACAGGTAAAATAGTAAGATGAGGCTGTGATCTTCTACCGGGAAACTTACTTGAAAACGGCATTATCAGGGTAGTTAGTGTATCCCACAGCATTTGCACCTCTGAGAAGCATCTGGAATGGTATGTTAGGGATGAGCTCCCTTAATTCTTGTAGCCGTCTCCAAGGGCATTCATAAAGGAATCGCATAGCGACGTCAAAAGTGGCACCTGTCACCAGAAAAATATTTAGTTCTCCGTCTGTGAGAAAGCGGTACTACGACAGTCAGACAGCGGTCATGTTCCGGACAGTTAACCATCAGCTCACACACTCAGTTCAGTCACACATGGAGAATGAAGTGAAGCAAGTCATGATAATCATTCAAAACACTAAAGGTACAAGCAACAGTCTAAAGCCAGAGGCACATCACCAGATTTATATACTGACAGGAACCGACGGGAGACCCTGTAATTCTGTAAGTTGCTTGACCGTCATCAGAAATGAACTTCACTTTACAAAGACTTAACAGAAACCTGTCACTTGGTTTTCATCTGCTACACCACCACCAACAAACTGTAAAGCACATTAATAGCGTGTGCAGTGTGCTTTCATAGATACTGAACTATAAGAAACAAATCTATACTTCTGTGCGCTGTGTATGCACCTACTAGACTTCTGGATGGTGCCGTGCCCATGAACACATGCCTGGCTGCAATCACATCCATTGTGGCATGACTGACATCTTAAAGAGGTTCCAATGTTATCAGAATATCTGCTGAAATCTTGTTCACTCTATCTTCTACCTTACAGTGCATGCACAGATGAAGCAGGAGCAAATACATGCAGGTTCACTGCGCATGAGTCGGAAGGCGGGAGACAAGAGCGATAAAGATTTCAGCAGAGGTTCTGTTCTGCTAACACTGGGGCCTCTTTGGACATTAATCATGCCATGGTGGACGTGATCACAGATAGCTGGTGGGAGTTAAACTGCAGTCACCATGTACAGAGATATAAGTTTGTTTTTACATAATTCAGTATCAGTTTCCATAAAAGCATAATGCTTAAAGCTAGTAACATGCTGATTAATGTGTTGTCGGTGGTGTAGTAGAGGAAAAGCCAGTCACAGTTGGTGTAGTAGGAAAAAAACATCTCAAGGGTGGTGTAGTAGAGGAAAACCAAGTCATACGTGGTGTAGTAGAGGAAAACCAAGTCACAGGTGGTGTAGTAGAGGAAAAGCCAGTCACAGTTGGTGTAGTAGGAAAAAAACATCTCAAAGGTGGTGTAGTAGAGGAAAAGCAAGTCACAGGTGGTGTAGTAGAGGAAAACCATGTCACAGGTGGTGTAGTAGAGGAAAAGCCAGTCACAGGTGGTGTAGTAGAGGAAAAGCAAGTCAAAGGTGGTGTAGTAGAGGAAAAGCAAGTCAAAGGTGGTGTAGTAGAGGAAAAGCAAGTCAAAGGTGGTGTAGCAGAGGAAAAGCAAGTCAAAGGTGGTATAGTAGAGGAAAAGCAAGTCAAAGGTGGTGTAGCAGAGGAAAAGCAAGTCACAGGTGGAGCAGTAGAGAAAAAACATGTCCAGGGTGGTGTAGTAGAGAAAAAAACATGTCAAGGGTGGTGTAGTACAGGAAAACCAAGTCATATGTGGTGTAGTAGAGGAAAATCAAGCCACAGGTTCCCTTTAGAGATATACATAATACAAATAATGAATCTGTATCCTAGTGATATGCCATCAATGTCCCAGATAGGAATACCCCTATAAGGCCTCTCCAGCACAGGAATGGAGAATTAACTGGGAATCCCATAGAGTACTTATTCCCTAAGTTTGATTGAAGTCATGCAGTATATGACACCATACCTCCCCAATTTTCCAAACTGAACAGATTGTTAAAATTGTGTGAGACAAATGGAGAGATCTTCTTAAGGTCGTGAGTTCGGACACGTGTAGCTAGTAGTGACTGGTGGGCATCTCGAAATGTGGTGTCCATAAGCAGTAGTCCACGGTGTTTGCGGATGGCCTTTGCAAAGCCCTCTGGACCCTCACGAAGGAGGACATCTCTAAATCCTGAAGGTGGCTCACCTGACATAAATAAGGAAATGCAATACTGAGAATTACAGCTGATTTTACAGACAATATCATACTGTATAATATGCCTTTCCCTCGTTCCCTCACGCTTGTTTATAGTGCTAGTCATATTCTTTATTTCCAGGATGTGAAATATCCACATCCATCCAAGTGATCTCATAATCATGAACTATCAACATGGATCTAATGACTCCCCCAGTTCTACTGGCAGACGATACATGAATCTATCCACTAATTTAAACTTAAGGTTAAAGCATTATTCACAGAGAACGCTGAGGCAGCCAAAGAAATATCTATAGCTAATTTCCTTGACTGACTCACAGTTCCAGTTTACAGACCCAGGAGTATATCACATTGCATATTAATCTCATAAATGTATAAAAAATGAACTGTAGTGCTGTATTACTTACTCATTGGAATAGGTGGTACAACAGGATCTATAGCTGATGGCTTGGCTTTAACCGGAATGGGTGTAGTTGGTCCATTCACCATCACGTGACCTGTAAATCATCATTCATTACTCTCTGGGGTCTTATTCATTCACCTAGCTCCATATTCTGCAATGCATATATGAACAAGTGTTAACTGTATACAGGCTGGCTCTCTTACCTAGATAGTGAAGGAGCTTCTGTGCTCTGTTTTGCACTGGTCGCAGGTTGAAGAGGTCAGGATTTTCATCGATAAACTGGGTGTCCACCGTTCCATGAAGAAACTGATGATTATTTAAGACGTTTTGCAAGAAAGGGATATTGGTCTACAAGAAAAACATGGTGCTATTGTCAAGTTTGTTTCTCAATGTAAAGAACATAGTCTAATGCCATAAATACAATATAACAAGCAAAATCAAACAGTGACATAAAGCCACCACCACCAACTAGGGCTGTGGAGTTGGAGTCGTGGAGTCGGTCACCATTTTGGTGGAGTCGGTATAAAATGGATCGACTCCAACTCCTAAAATATATAATGAATTAGTACATTTAGTTCAGTGCAATAAGTGCTGAATATATTTTTATAAGAATTTGTGAAAATGATGAAATGTCCTATAAATGTCTGTTCTATTCCTGATCTAAGGATTTAGGCTTTTAGTTGAGATGACTGTGTGCTGCCCTTTATGTCCAGTGCATGTTCTCTCTGTATGCTTTATGTTTCCTCTGAGCTCATGTTTGGAGAGGTTAGCTGCTCTCATGGCTTCTATCTGCTGATGTAAAACACCTAGAGCCTTATGTATGAAAACTGTCTAGGTGTAGAAGTTTCTTTGTTGCCCATAGCAACCAATCAGAGCTCCCCTTTCATTTTATAGTGCTCTGGAGAAATGAAAGGGGAGCTCTGATTGGTTGCTATGGGCAACAAAAAAAGTCTTAGACCTAGACAGTTTTCATACATCAGGCCCAGAGGCGTAGCTACTGGGGGGGGGGGAGGGGGGCAGGGGAGGCGATGCTCCGGGCCCAATACCTCTGGGGGGGCTCAGCAGGGATGGCCTTAGTACAATCAGGCGAATACAAGTGAGCGCTTCCATTATGGAGTCTGATGGGGGCACATTAAGCCGATCTGAGGTCTGATGGGGGCACATTCTGCTGATCTGAGGTCTGATGGGGGCACATTCTGCTGATCTGAGGTCTGATGGGGGCACATTCTGCTGATTTGAGGTCTGATGGGGGTACATTCTGCTGATCTGAGGTCTGATGGGGGCACATTAAGCCGATCTGAGGTCTGATGGGGGTACATTCTGCTGATCTGAGGTCTGATGGGGGCACATTAAGCCGATCTGAGGTCTGATGGGGGCACATTAAGCCGATCTGAGGTCTGATGGGGGCACATTAAGCCGATCTGAGGTCTGATGGGGGCACATTAAGCCGATCTGAGGTCTGATGGGGGCACATTAAGTCTATCTGAGGTCTGATGGGGGCACATTAAGCCGATCTGAGGTCTTATGGTGGCACATTAAGTCTATCTGAGGTCTGATGGGGGCACATTAAGCCGATCTGAGGTCTGATGGGGCACAATATGCTGATCTGAGGTCTGATGGGGGCACATTAAGCCTATCTGAGGTCTGATGGGGGCAGATTAAGCCGATCTGAGGTCTGATGGGGGTACATTCTGCTGATCTGAGGTCTGATGGGGGTACATTCTGCTGATCTGAGGTCTGATGGGGGCACATTCTGCTGATCTGAGGTCTGATGGGGGCACATTCTGCTGATCTGAGGTCTGATGGGGACACAATACGCTGATCTGAGGTCTGATGGGGACACAATACGCTGATCTGAGGTCTGATGGGGGCACATTAAGCCGATCTGAGGTCTGATGGGGACGCCTGATAGATTACAAACTGTTTTTGTCATGACTTATCTATACTATTGATTTTATGCAAATTTGTTTAAAGTTATCACTTAAACATGCTCCATGTATGAGGGAGTCGGACTCGGGAGTCGGAGTCAGAGTCAGGGGAAATTGAGGAGTCGGAGTCGGGGCTTTGGCTTACCGACTCCACAGCCCTGACAACAACTTGACAAAAATTCTCAGTAGTTACTCCTATAGACACCTATCCAGATCCAACAAGGGTTATCGTTTTGAAATTCCCAAAAGGCAAAGTATTGTAGTTACAGTATGCTCGTGTACAGACTGCCCAAGTAAGGGCACATGCACAAGAACACAGGGCCGAGCTAGATTATCACCACTTTCTTGACGATATGAAGAGACTTTTATTCAAAGCATAATAGCATCATCAATTACATTACCAGCAGTTTGCAGTTTGAAAAAGGCTCAGGCTTCAGCCGAAACTAGTCACATCTGATGCTATTATGCTTCAAATAAAAGTCTCTTCATATCATCAAGATTCAAGTGAGTGCCGCTCCTCCTTCGCTATATACTAGTGGGACACCTTCACTACGTGGCTCTGCCAATCAAAGCAGGCGGAGGGGCTGGCCGCGATGAGGAGATTTTGGTGCGTCGATACAAAACAGTGAACCCCCCTCCCCCGTTGCCAATAAGAGCTCATTTTGCATAATAAGCATAAAGCTGATTTTTTGGGAACAGGGGTCACAGATCTGGATGAGGACAGAAATGTTCCCACCAGGAAACCATAATGAATCTAACAGTACACTTTTTTTTTACTACCGAGGTATGTGGTGACAGATCCATGTAGGAGACATTTTCGTAGGTCCAAGCTATGGCCATGCAGGACTGCCATCTAACAGCAATAAATGACAGACCTCACAAGGGAGACCACACATTCTGCCCATTTTGCCATGCACAATGTTACACAGCTTTTTTTTTTTTTTTTTTAACATTGGCGTGTCTCTCAAAGATTTCTGTAAAGTGACAAGAGCTTAGCGGAATGCATTTTCATTAGATGCCGCTGAACATTATCTGAGGAAAATATGGTGTGAAAGACCAAGGGCAAGAAAGGATGAAAAAAAAATACTTGATAGAAGATTGAGACTTGCACACACAGGATGACGCCAATGTCCCATTTCTTGGACTCCAGGGAGCCGCTTACTGCATCACTCTGGTCGCTCAAAGACCTGCTAATTAGAGCCGCAATGATTAGGCCAGGGCTGCAAATGTGGGGGCAGTGCGAGAGAGAGGGTCCTGGAAGATCAGGCTCTGATGAGTTGCTTATGCTAAGAGACAGGCAACAGTCACACAGATTGTGTGTGTGAATTGTGCTTATGATAACATGTTGTCACTCACGGCACAGGATTCCTGGGCTCGTGTGGGAAAGCAGATGAAATGACTCATTCACTGACTGATTCATGTCATCCTAACAGTTCATGTAACACGGGTATTAGATCCACACGTCTTCTGGTTGATAAGCCATTAACAGGCATCTCAAAAAACAAACAAAATCAAACCTTTGAAAATCCCCTACCCCACTCTGTTACGTCATCCTCACAGGGGTCCAGGAAGCTGAGATATGGCCTCACACTGGAAAGCTGTGGATCACCAGCTATTTACTTTCACCATTTTAAAAAATTGCCTGCAGTGCAGAGATTATTAAAAACCATCATGGTGGGCACCATATTGAGAAGACCGTGGATACAAAAAAAGAAATCTGGTAATTCATAAATACATTATTAAAAAGCACACAAATATGCAATCATGTGCATTACAGGTTATGCCTACTACAGCATAGAGATATCAGAGGGGGTCCCTCGTTCACAACCCCCCCTCTTATAAGCCAGAATGGCCACCATGGAGAACTAGTTTTCCTTTGCATTGTTTGCTGCAGGGGAAATGCCCACAACTCTACCTGCCAAGTCAGCAGTTTGCCAGGAGCGGGACCTGGGGCAAAAAGCTGATCATCCCCGGAAGCCCCGCATTCTGAAAATGATTGTCTGTGATAGGAAAATCCCAGTAAAAACCAATGGGGAACAATATACAAAATGAATGTGATGTGCAACACAAGCACTTCTGTTGTTGGTTCCGGGTGAGGTCAAGGGGGAAATACTCAAATACCTCTTTTCTTATTTTACCATTAGTATAAAGGGTATGTCTACCCTCAATACCAATATTTTGATTGCTACACATTCCTACACATCCAAAATCACAGGTAAAATTTTAAAAAAATTATGCAAATAGACCATTAAAAAAGTTCACATTTATGCATCTCCATGGTAACATATAACCAGTGTCATCCAATTCTGCAGTAATACTCCCACCTTCTTGGTAACATATACTTGGTAAATCTCCCCCTTAGTTCTGTAGACACAAAATGATAGGATATTGTTAATAAAGACCATTTTCAAAGACAGCATTATGTCACTGTTATCCATTACATTCCAGAACTGTAAGGGTTACATAGCATCATAAATCAATATAATGCTATGCGACCCCCGTCAGTGCCGGGAGTCCAGCCCTGCAGATGCGTTGTGGAAGACGCGCACATCTCCCGCTCGTCTGCAAGGGGCCTTACAGTAAAGAACCCTTTGTACATCACACCCTCCTGTGAAACTCCAACAGTGTGCTTTTAGAAGAAACATTAGTCTTCACTGAACCTTTGACGACATTACAATATTCTGCTGGCTGTTGGAGGAGCAGATATCGTCTATAATCTATTATATAACTCATCTACATAATAATTATAACACTGGTTCAGAGCTCGTCTACACAGCACCTTGCGGCAGTCAGGATGTAAGAATTGTACAGCTGCTCGTTTTTTAACCAGTTTACTATCCTTTAGCAAATTGCACTTTCCAGACCAACAGACTCATTTATAAATGAAGTGTTGGAGAAGCACAGCGGTAAATGCTTCTGAATAATCTACACACACTGCTATCAACTGTCCAATTTATTTTTCTGATAAGATCATGGCTTTCATAAAGCAATGCTGATAGTTGCTGATCATATAATTTCCTTGAAAGCGGTCCCTTCACGAACCAGCAAGTGCTGTATCTCTTCTGCCATAAATGATATGTCTACTGGGTTGTGTTCGCTGGAAAACAGGCACCACTTTGTGGCTTTGCTGGTCAAGGCTATTCCACTAGTTTATCAGTACAGGTTTTCCAGTAGGAAGGTCAAGATGTCTATAAATGTGAATCTACGACCCGTTATAGGACAAGTGGTAACATGAAATAAAACTTTAAACGGGGGTCTGATTTGTGGCCATAGTTTGTATATGCAGTAATACCCAAGCTGGCTATCATCTTTTGGACTGTTAGGCCCTGATTTATCAAGAAGGGCTTGTGCTACATCTGTCTTGATAAGGCCTGAGCTTCCGGAGGAGGTGGTATTTAACTTATAATAAGGCACAAGCCTCCACAGGATAGGGGTAACTAGCTGTTTGCTGGGGGTCAGACCACTGGGACCCCACTGTTCACGAGAACGGGGTTCCAGTTCCCCCATTCTGATGGAATGGCAGGTCTTGCATGTCAAGCGCTGTATTTGGCTATCTCTGGTGCTCCCATAGAGAATGTAGAGTGGCGGTGCGCATGAACAACCTGCTGCTCCGTCAGAAAGGGGGAATAGGACCCCTGTACTTGTGATTGGTGGGGGTCCCAGCTGTTGGTCCCCCAGCGATTAGCTAGTTATCCCTGATTCACAGGATAGGGCATAACTAGCTGATCGCTAGCACAACCCTTTGATGCCTCCACCGGAAGGCTGTGCACCAGACTGAACTCTACAGCAGTTCGGAGCTTCCATAGATTTCAGTCTTGCTAAGGCCTGAGCTGCCAAAGGTGGTGGTATTTAATTTGATGATGATGAGGCACAGGCCTCCACAGGATTAGGGGGTAACTAGCTGTTTTCTGGGAGTGCAACCGCTGGAACCCCCACTGTTCCAGTTCCCCCATTCTGATGGAGCAGCAGGTCATTCATGTCAAGTGCTGTACTCGGCTATCTCTGGTGCTCCCATAGAGAAAGAATAGAGCGGCGGTGCGCATGCACAACCTGCCACTCCATCAGATCGGGGCAACGGGACTCCTGTTCTTGTGATAGGTGGGGGTCCCAGCTGTTGGTCCCCCAGAGATTAGCTAGTTATCCCCGATAACTGGAGCTGCTGCAGAAGCTCTTTTTTCAAGAGGAAGGAAAACATTATTGCCCACCATCAATTTACTGATAAAAACATTTTCATAAGTTTCCATCATATCTCATATCCCTCTGCTCTGCTTACTTGTGTATTATGATGTTCTGCAGTAACTGGGGTCGATAAAATATCTGTCAATCAGTGATTGACACAGGAGAGGAAACGTCTAGTGATAGACGTTTGTATAGACCACCGCCCATATAGCGCCGCTCATCTCTGTATAATCATGGGTTAGCCTTCAGAATGTGTGCATATAAACATTATTTCCAGGTACGTCAATGGAGAACGTCCAGTGATGTACATCATAAGATATCGCAATCAATGGGCTTCAGTGTTATAAGTGACACGTTCGCAGGTCACAACGACAAAAAGAACACAATATGGGGACCCAGGGCATGTCCTAGAGGAGACAGATGACCTGACCTAGTTTGTGTGCAACCAAAGAGGACAATTCATGTCCAACACACCAGCAGAAGTCTTGAAAAATGTACGATTTCCCAAACTGCATCTCCGATTGCCTATGAATTCCAGATACTTGATCTCTGCACTGCTTTTTTTGCAAGAATATGATTCAGTACTCTGTGAAGGAATAAGGGAAGGGTCCTCCAGAAAGCATCCCACAGGGTGAGAATACACCAAGGGGAGCTGTGACACAACACACATCTTCATTCCTATTAAAGTGTTAAAAAGGAATCGCAGCTTAAGATGCTGTGCAGGCGCAGCAGTGCGGCTGGGATAAAAGCTACTTTCTTTCCCCTCCTCCGTCTCATTCTCTCCTCCCTTCCTCGCCGTGCCCTCCACACCCCCAGGCTGTTCTCTCTTTCAGTTCCCTCTCACATCTCAGCTCCTCTATGTTACATCCCTTTCTGCATTGTTTCTGCTTTCACCTGGATTGGAAGGGGTGAATGATGCCACCCACTGGGGCCGTGGAATGACAAGGAGGAAAATTTGGGCAACCCAGGGAGAGGAGATAAACCTTTTCCTCAAAGCTGGGCTACTGGAAAGGGGCTACAATTTTCTCATTGTCTTATTAAACATCACCTATTAGGAGAAGGGTCTGACACTATGCCTCTCATCCTAAGAGCCTTCTCTCTTGGAAGAATTCAATCCCGACCTTTCATATTTTTCACTTTCCTGTCTGGATTTTAACCCTTAACAACCACCACAATTCTGGTTCTGGATCTCTGGCTGCTATGATGCGTCTCACAAATATCTTTGCTTAACCCTTTGGAAACGATCTGTTTTCTAGTCCTAATAAATCATATATGTAACTGACAGAAATCAATGAAGAGATCAGCCATGCCAGCAATTTAACCCTATAGTCTCCTGTTACTTTTTTTCCCCGTAAGTACATGAAATGAGTACATCTGGATTCCTGCCTCCTCATATCTGGACCCTGGGACCCTGTGAGCAAGCAGATTTTCTTCCCCAGGATTTACATTGGAAATAAGCTAGTGCTACTTTTACATCCATTCCTACTCGCTCATGTATCTCTCTGACTCATTGACCATACAGATCATCTATATGAGGAATATATACATTTTACTGCAAGAAAGAAGGGTTCAGACTCCTCTGATGGGTTAACACATCTACGAAGCAAGAATTTAGATGCTGGGAAATATCCATGCCTCTACAATAAGCTGTTCTGTCTGGATCTTCTCTGGGCTCATGACTGGGGTCACATCAAGGCCCAAATTGTTTGGGAAATAATGGGGCTGTGCCATAGGATTGGTCCTGCACATAAGGTCCCATCTCTCCTGTGGGATCTGTCAGAGGGACAGAGAGAGAGAGGACTGCAGTAAAGAAAAGGAGACTTTGACAGAGGAGAAAAAAAAAAAGGCTTCCAAAAAGAAAAAAACAGCCCTGTACTCAGGTCTTCTGCCCCTGGAAATGCCCTGTTCAACACAGATGCCAAGTACTCAAGGCCAGGAGGGCAAAAGAACAGTGACAACGAAGGGAGACCAGTGAGGCAAGGAGGAACACGCAGGTATTAGAGAAGAAAGTGTGCATTAAAACATATATACTGGCTGCTTACTGTAATGAATGTATGTTACATATATGTGAAGGCAACGCGTCCATCCCTGCATACTGTACCTCAGTACTGCCTGGTTACATGTGCATATTATGTGTGCTAGCCAATGGAGACTGTATCTAGGACTGGTAAGAGATATGTGTGCACAGCCCCAGCTAATACAATATATGCTTGAAGAACGCCAGACACTAGATTGTTGACATAGAAACTGATAAGAAATGTACGAAATATTAGGAATTATAAGATAATGACTGAGCCGTCATTCAGAGAGAACAAGATATGAAAATCCTGCTGTAGACTTCCTAGGGGAAACCAAAGATGGGGACTCACATAGGAGCGAAGCAGGTGGGTCCCTGAACTTTCTCCAACATGGAGAAGAGCTCTAAAGGCTAAATATTGGCAGTGCTATACTAACATAAAGGCAGTGAAATCAGAGAAACCTCATAGGGTGACTCTTAATGTCCATAGAGATAGGGATAAAGACATGAAGCGCCCTGGCATGTGTGACTCATAACTCAGGCACTAAATCATTATATTGGCCTGTCTGCCTGTGCCTGGTCAATTCTAATGATCCTACATTACTGCTTTCTTTACTGGTCGGAGAGAGATTTAAAGGGGAAATCTTGTGCTAAGGAGCGGCTCCTTCAGACAGCAGTGATGCAAAGTCTGTATTTTCACCTATATATAGTATTCATATCAGTATGCACTGTGACTCTTATGTCAGGACTGCAGCAGTAAAATTAAGAGGAGAAAAAGAAAATCAATAGGAAAAAACAATACAACTGCTGCTTGGGGTCAAGGCCAGTGAGACTGAGGCAACCTGAGCAACCAGACTAAGAAATGATATCACTAATAATGATATGTATGTGAGTATATATGTAGATATGTGTGCAGGCTTCCCGATCATGGTAATGAGATCACACGCGACCCTGATGAGCTTCTGGGCCCTTAGAGGCTTTGACTGAGGAGAAGTAAGGACACTGCTTTACCTGAGAGCTAAGTCCTCCAGTTGGTTGGAACTCGTCAGTAGGAGGTGCTGTATCTTAAATAACATAATGGAGGAAGGGCTGGTTATGATAATTGGCTCAAATTAATATTTCATTATTCCAGCACTAAGAAGTTATATCAGATGTCTATCCTTGTTAGCCTTGGCCTGTAAAATACTTTTGGAATTCACCACCCACTTCTGGCACATCAAGGTCTTTGAAGCCCAACAGCCATTCACTGCCAAATAGTTTGAGCCAATTTGCATTCATTCTTTTTATTTTTTAACGGAGGGTTCTTCTTAAGCAATTGCCATGACTGGTGTCCATCTTTTACCACTTAGCACAGTCCAGTTTTAAGAAGAAATGCTTAGTAACCATTTGCTAAGCCACAAGGAAGCCGATATCTCATCTGCAGGTATGGAGGAGGAAGGAACGGGAGAATGGAGCATGTACAACACAAGAATTAATGTTAACAGGGTCTTCATAAAAGATCGCAGGTTCTAGATTTCTTCTTGAAGGTATCTTCACACTTATGTGCATCTCTCAATAGTCAGCTGGCCCTATAACTCCTTCATTACAAAGGATCACATGTAGTAAAATCAAATAGCAAGGCTTTTCATCCACAAGGTGATGCTGCTTAAGATGTTTCTCTTTGTATCCTGCATAGAGAAGTATAGGCCGCATGGTTATCTCTAGAAGTTACCACATACAACCCCCTGGGCAGTCTCTCTGGTGGACTACCTTCTCTAAAACAATGGTTGCTTTGATGCAGCTATTGCATATACTTGCATACCTCCGGACATCGAATAATTATATCTGCATTGCTATTATCTGCATGGGAGATCTCACCACATCTAACAAATACCAACTCATGGTGCTTCCTAAATCCTTAGATCACTCATTATACTTTTCACCATCCAAAAGTTTTCCCTAAATACTGTTGCATACTAACTCAATAGGAAAGCTTGAAATGTACATCCTGTCATGCATCCTGGCATGTCTGCCACCCAATTCTTTTTGGACCCACTTCATGAACAAACATATAACAAGTATGTTGAATAGACCACCTTCATCATGCCCAGATTAATAAATAATTGGATCATATTGATTGGTGAGGGATACACCTCTGATGCATGTAGTTAGAAGGAGTATAGCAGCAGCCTAGGGTGTATATGTGCCGAAACGACGTGAGATGTTGACGGTTAGAGACAGATCCAGGGACAGATTGATATTAACCCCGACACTAAGCTCCCGGCAAAGATCTCACTCCCGCCTGGGAGTTTGTACAGATTCTCAGATAAAGGGGTCACAGAGCTAACTGTCAACTAGAGACAAGAATAGCAGAGGGAAGAAAAGAAGCATGGGAACAGAGGGGAAGAAGAGGAAGAATAAATTAGAGCACTGGGAAGAAAATACATGCAATATGGACGAGAAGCAATGAGAAGCATGGCAGCATGTATACTGCAACTTTATACATAGAGGAGGAGATGTAAAATATGCAGGGGTGTTCATTTTACTTTTAAATAGGCACCATCCAGAGCAGCTGAATGCTCACATCTGAAAAGAAATAGGAATGTACCTGAATGATTTGATTTGGAACTTTGAACAGAAAAAAATATAATGGACAAGATTAAAGAGCATTTCCAGCAAACATACAAAAAAGGTCCTTGAGTTGTCCTTGAGCCATTGAGAATTCTACTCAGTCCTTTAGTTATATATACTGTATATTTCATACATTAGCTCTCCAATGGCAATACCTGAATAGCAGAAACGCGGATGATACTTCTATATAACTACCTTGAAAAGCTCAGTGACAACCACAATGGAGGCTGTAAAGGTAGCCATTTCCTACAGTCCTTTCTGGGAAGCAAAAATGCCCTGTTATAGTAATAACATTCACTGAAGTATGGAAAATGTGTATCTTCAAAGACCATGTGTAGGCGGTGGAGGTCTATGTGCCTAATAACTACTACTGTATGAGATGGCATTGCTACCCGCACCGGGCAAAACCACTCTGTTAAAATCCCAAGGATATTGGCATAACTGCCTGCATGATTTATCAGGGATAGACTGGCATGTCAGCTACTACATGGTTTGAATGCAGTTTCATGTGCCAAAAAAAATGTGCCTTTTTTTTTCTAGTAAACTAAGCCAATACATAGGTGGTATAAAGTTAATCCAAAGATACACCAAATTTATCATCCAGCATCACTGGTGTTTTGGTCAACGATTTCCATCAGTGATTGTGAGCCAAAACCAGGAGTGAAGGCTACATAGAGATATGCATGGTATAAAGGAGAGCTGTTATTGCTGCTGTTCTGTGTTTTGGTCCTGCTTCTGGTTTAGGCTCACATCACCGATGGAAATCACTGGCTGAGACAGTGTCAGTTTACAATGGCGTATTAGGCTATGACCACATGGCACGGTCGTGGTCCGTTCATCTCTGGTCAAGAAATACACAGCCAAAAAGGCCGCAGCTAACCAATAAAGACAGCACTGTATAGGCGGTCTGAATTCTTAATGGCCACATGGTATTGAAGGTGCCTTCTTGGCCTAATTGGCAGAACAGGTTTAGACTGTAGCTGGCTGTGACCAAAATGGATCATGACGCACCATGTTGTTGAACCCTTAAACATTATTAGTGAAGCATCCTCTATAAGTATTACTCTTTCATACAAAAAAAGAAGTAAAAGAACCACAACATGAAAAATGCCTCAAAATATGAATCATTTTCTGAACATGGTCTTCCAGAAACCCTGGTTTTCTTGCCCTGAGCAACCAATCACAGCTTGAATTAGTCCAGTTGAAGAGGAGAAAGTTGCACCATGATTGACTGCAATGAGCAACAAGGCCATTTTTTTCTAGCAGTTTTGGTAGGAGGTAAAAAAATGGCCTTAATTTTTTACCCAAAAGAAAGAAGTTGACTGTAAATACGGGTTCAGACCTTCTGTGGCAGTAGGAAAAAAGTTTAAGGTCAAGCATCCCTAACCACATTCTTAACTAAACAAGTTCATACCTGTGGGGCAGAGCCTAACAACAGAAATCAGCTTGAAGAAGGAATGAAAGAAAAGACCTGCCTGAAAATAGCTATCGATCTTGCAATAGAAGGATGCAGGATGGAAATTCAATACTATCCAAGTGGGCTCATGCTGAGGAGAGCCATTACTCCCGCATATTCACGTAGCGACAGCAATAGTAGCAGGCACAGAAGAGAAAGTGGTTAAACATTCATAATTCCTTTACGTAATGTGCATTCAGATGTATAGCAACTAAGTGCAATATAATGGATTGTATTGACACTCCCTTTTAATGGCAGCCTCAAGAGAGCATTTGATGAAAAATGGCGTATTTTATGATGAAGTGGAAATTATGCTAAAGTGCTATATATTACCTTTAATATCATCTTCAGCTTAACTAAGGAAAACAGTAAATCAGACCTTACAGAAATATAAGGTCTCAAAAGGTTCTTGAAGCCATTCCTATACTTAAATACAAGCCCGGTCTATGGCTACTGTGTTTAGGAGATCACACTACAGTGTATGGCTCAGGCATTTTGCGATAGATTCTCAATATAGTTTCCTTTTCTTTCTTTGTCCCCATATGTATTTCCCGGATATTACTATTGGAAACATTACCTCATTAGTAATGGCGCCTGAATGGCCTAGATTACAGCCTCAAAGGCAGTACAGAGTACAGGAAGCATGGACCTAGGAGTAGTACAGATAGCACTTCAGGCTACCACTTACCAAGCCTCATTTGACTCATGTGCATCCATTACAGGATCATCACTTTAATCACAAGTAGTCTACTTCCTAGCAGTTTATAGTTATTCTTTTCTTGCTGTACAGGAAAACTTCTCAAAATGTACTAAAAACTAAAGACCAGCCATTTAGAGCAACAGATAAACGATAAAGCAGCAGTCTGAGCCACTGATGAGAGGGAAGGTGTGCTTCAGACTAATTATTGGAAAACACCATTAATTCCATGGTGCTGTACATCTAATGGTAGGATCACATCTGCGTTATGAAATACAGTAGGCTGTTTCGGCGGAGAGCAGCCTGCCAGATTTCACTTTATCCAGCATTTCCAGATACTGCCATTAACCGCCGGATCTCCACTGATTAGAATGGGATCTTGTGGTGATCCGTCCACTTTCCGGCAAAAATGTCAGGTTTCGGCCAGAGAAATACCGCTGCACGCAGTGGCATTTGAAACACGGCATTTTTACTGAAACATGCTGCCGAATTGCCTAACCCTAGTGTGAACCTATTGTAAGAGGGGATATATAGAGGGGGACAGGACCCTGCCTGCTACAGCCTACAATCAAAAAGGGGAAACACACAGTAGATGCTCATCTGACTGTGTGGTGGCAGCATGATTATTGCAGGAGGTAGGCTTTCCTAAAGAGGTGGGTTTTTCATATTAATTTCCCGCTTTCGATGTTGGGGGAGAGTCTGATGCAAGGGTGGTGAGTAGAGATGAGTGAACATGCTCGAAACGAGCACTGTTCCGCTCGGCTCCCCTGCGCTCGCATGGGCGCAGGCAGCCGCTTCCGTCCTCCTCAGGAGGATGGAAGCAGCTGCCTGCACCCATGCGAGCGTAGGGGAGCCGAGCGGTACAGTGCTCGTTTTGCGCATGTTCGCTCATCTCTAGTGGTGAGTTATAGAGTATGGGTAATGCATGTGAGAAATCTTGTAGATGATTGTGCAGGGACTAGACAAGAGGAGAACTAACAAGGAGGTCTTGTGAGGATTGGGGATGCAGGAGATATGAGGGGACATACTGTGGTTGGCTTTATATGTAGACTAGCTGAAAGACCCGGCTTCGCCCGGGTATATTTAATCTAATCTGTGACCTCCACAGCAGCTAGAGTGGCCATTGTCTTCAACCCAGAAAGCCAGACCTCACCGACCATTCCCTCAAACGTGAAGCAGTGTTCCCATCCCCATGAAGCCACACGATTAAATTCTGTCATGCGCAAGGCCTTGATGGACACACGGATGTCCTTTTGAACACCCCACTCTCACACAGCAGCACTGTGCAGTCTGAGCAATGAGCTGCAGGGAGAAAGTCACCCTCCCCCCACCCCTGCAGCGACAGAAGGTGATTTTAACCTTTATTTTTGCAATCCCTGTCAGCTGCAGAGTGAGAGGGGGCGTGGCCTGACCGAGTCAGGGGCGTGACTTAGTTGGACCTGGAGGTAGGGCTTTTAAATCCTTCTTTCGAATGCTGTAATTTAGGAGTAAACAGAGTGGGTAGCAGTAGAAGAATACATCTCTTATTACTACTGAACAGTAAATATGTGAAATTTACATTATATGAGGTAATGATTGATGATGAATTAATCTAAAACCTAAGTTATATTTATGGTAACCGGAATACCTCTTTAACAGTCTCATCCAAAGCCTCTTTAAAGCAGACCTACAGCAGTGAACTGGCTAGGTTGTCATGGAAGCCTGTTGTGTGTGGAGGCTGCCTGTGAGCTTCTATTGGCTGATAAGGGTCATGTGACCAGGCTCCTATTGGCTAATGCATGTTTTGGGAATATCTCAGGAACGGTACGTCCTGGAGAGCTGAAAACTGTTCTAAAACCTTCCCGGACAGCTGATGTACCTGTGTGCCAAATTTTGTGATTGTAGCTGCAGCAGTGCGGATTCCTTTAGCGGACATACACACACACACACATACATTCATCTTTATATATTAGATGTTGGTATTTTGAACTAAATTTGCTGGATAATGGGGAGCCTGTGAAGGGACTGACAGAGGAGAGAGACAAGAAGAGGGGTGGTTTAACTGGGCAGCAGAGTTGAGACTAGATTGGAGGGGTATGTAGGGGTAGTGCTAGACAGAAGGCCACAGGAGGATATTGCAGTAGTCCAGATGGGAGATGATGACGGCATGCACAAGCATTTTAATTGACTTAGGGTTGGGGAAGGAGCATATATGAGAGATGTTCTTGAGTTGAAGGCGGAAGCAGGTGACAAACTTTAGCTCAACATGGACAATCTGAAAAATGTATATGTAGTTTTATCTTTATCAAGATTACAAAACCTAAAAAATTAACAAGTATAATTTTTCTTTTGTAGGCGTTAACACTTCATCTACCATGGAAAAGTTGGTCTGGGGTGTTCTACTGCTAGGAAGCCTTGTGACCATGGTCCATTCTTGTCCCTTCCATTGCACCTGCCAAAACCTTTCAGAATCTCTCAGCACACTCTGCGCTAACAAGGGACTACTCTATGTGCCACCCAATATAGATCGCAGGACTGTGGAGCTACGGTTGGCGGATAACTTTATTAGAGTAGTGGATCAAGAAGACTTCCTTAATATGACAGGGTTGGTGGACCTCACATTATCAAGAAACACAATTGATAACATTCAACCTTATGCCTTTGGTGATCTTGAGAGCTTGAGGTCTTTACATTTAGATGGAAACCGTCTTACTGCCATTCATGAAGACGCTTTAAGAGGAATGCTTAATCTTCAACATCTCATTATCAACAATAACCAGCTTGTGACAATTCCAGTGGCTACTTTTGATGATTTCCTCTTAACTCTGGAGGACTTGGATTTATCCTATAACAATCTGATTAGTGTTCCATGGGAGGCTATCCAGAACATGGTTAGTTTACATACACTCAATCTCGACCACAACCTTATAGACTTTGTAATGGAAGGCACGTTCTCAGAACTTTACAAGCTTTCCAGACTGGACATGACATCTAACAGGCTGCGTACACTACCTCCAGACCCACTTTTTGTCCGTTCCCAAACTGGAGTGGTCAGCCCTACCCCTTATACATCAACAATTGTGCTAAATTTTGGAGGTAATCCATTTCATTGCAACTGTGAGCTATTATGGTTACGCAGATTAGTAAGAGAGGATGACATGGAAACATGTGCGTCTCCTCCACAGCTAGCTGGGCGTTATTTCTGGTCAATACCAGAAGAGGAGTTCACATGTGAGCCCCCACTAATTACACGTCACACACATCAGCTTTGGGTGTTAGAAGGACAAAGGGCAACATTGAAGTGTCGTGCGATTGGAGACCCAGAGCCTGTAATTCATTGGGTATCACCAGATGATAAAATAATGGCAAACTCATCTAGGACAGCTTCTTATCGAAATGGAACCTTGGACATACTAGTTACAACTATCAGGGACGATGGAGCATATACTTGTATAGCAATCAATGCTGCTGGGGAATCAACAGCCCAAGTAGATCTAAAAATGATCCCTTTGCCCCATCGTAATAATGGAACAGTAAGCGTATTGAGGCAGGATCCTGGGTCTTCTGATATCACTACTTCATCAAAGACATCTGTTAATGCTACAGAAGACAGGAAGGTACAGGACAATGCTGTTGTGGTGACTGAAGTCACTTCATCTTCTGCACTGATAAGATGGTACATAAACAGGTCAGCCTATGTAGTATGGATGTACCAGGTCCAATACAACTGCACTGCGGACGAGACACTGGTTTACAGGTAAGAAAAACTCAGATATGTATCTAAATTCTGTACTGTAGATTACAATTTGCCTTTTTCTACATAGCAAATACCATCGCCACATTCTTATTAGTAATTAAAGTAAAGAGAAAATTATTATAAATTAACAACATAATAATAACCCATCAGCTTCAAATTTCAGCAAGGATGCACCATTACGGTAATTCCAGAGTAGAGTCTCCACCATAGTTTTTTTTTTTCTCCCAATGCATCTAGATGCAAAAAGGGGCAATTGTGCAAATCAACTTAAAGGGGTTCTATATCTTTTTTTTTACTGATGATCTAACCTTTGGATAGGTCATCAGCATCTAACCGGCGGAGGTCTGCTAAGTGGGACGCCCGCTGATTGAGAAGGCAGTAGCACTGTGGCCTTCTCGCTGCTTCCTGCAGGCCAGTGATGTCACAACTATGTCAAGTGGCCTGGGCGCAGCTCAGCCCTATTCACTTCTATTGTGCTGAGCTGTGTCCAGGCCACGTGATATAGTTGTGGCACTAGTTTTGGCTGATGACATATCCAAAGGATATATTGTCAGTAAGATAAAGGTATAGAACTCCTTTAATGTGAAATCTTATTTTGTATACAGCTGTTAAGCAGACCTGTGTGTCTCTATGGTAACAGACTACAGACAAACACTGTCCAGTCTGATTCTGCAGTCATACTCCACCATTTCACCTGTAGGATTCACGCTGCACGCAGGATTAGTTTGCAGTCCATTGCAATGGAAACACAAAGGAGAGTTTTTAGTTAAGACTATTAGTGAATTCCTTTACGATAAAAAAGCAACTTTCTTCTCAAAGTTCCAGATAATGATGTTTCTGTCTATATCCTGAGCTACTGACAAAATGCAATGGATGAAGGGCTGAATGAACTGATACTGAATATTATAATGTTCTTAGTTATGTCAATTATCACACAGTATTTTAATTGTTAGGTACAGGCAGTTCTATTGAGGTTCTATGTCCAGGCTCAAAGCAATCTCAGAAGCATATATCTGCTCCTTCTTTGGCTGTTGGCCATTATATGATTATTTGGTGGTTGTAGTTGAGTGCAGAAAAAATGTTTGCTCTCTTTAGACTATACAGTAAGTAGAGAAAAAAACAACTGCCCTAATACTAATGATGGCCAGACCTTGTGAAAGGACTAAAGTTAATAATTGGTTCCACCTCTTCTAGCCACTATTTCAAATGTTTTTCATAATTCTGTGTTTTAGTCTCTCACATGGTATACAGTGACCTTGAAATAATCACTACAAAGTTTGTACAAGAACTTACACCATAATGAAAGCAAATGCCAGAAAAGAGGAGAAAAACTGTTGAAATACAACAGTGTAAAAAGAGTTATACAGCTAGTTCTATGATCCTAGTATTCCCCCGAAAACCACATTCTGCATCATTATCTCTAAACTGACATTTACAGCTAAATTTTTTCAGGCTGCCATAAAGCAGAATGTCACAAAACATCTTAGACCTAAATCTAAAGAAAACATTCTCAATAAGCTGTCATGCTGCTTGAAATGTTTTAGGGACAGATGGGTGAAAAGTGGAAAACAGGTCCTAATATGTCTGGCATAAGATAAGTGTAGTCTTCTTCAACAAGCCCATTACACCTAGAATCAAGCATGGTGGTGGCAGTAGTAGTGAAAAGCTGCTTAGGACCTGACCACTAAGGAAGGAACAATACACCATTACTGAAATGCAGTCAGTTGTCTCTAAACTGAATCATACTTGGGTTAAGTAGCAGGATCTATAGCAAAATTTAGTCTATAGTTGAATGATTGAAGAGAATACAATTAAAAGGCTAAGATTAGTGCACCCTAAGTCCTAGCGTTAACCCAAAAAGATGTTCTAAAACAAGCACTTTATTCTTGAAAAAAACATTAGACTAAATTTCCTATAAACCTCATGGAAGACCAACCTTGGGGAAACTTTTGGCTGCAATTATTTTGGTCGAAATTTTGCTGGAACCGAACAACCTTGAGAATGGGGACCCCAGAAATGGAAGGAGCGAATGAATAAGCATGCACACTGCTGAATATTGCTGAGATGAATGGAACAGAAGTGTGCATGTTCCACCAGTCACCACACTGATTTTGGTCTAAAAAGCCCCTGTTCCTGAGATCGGTGTGGGTTCCAGTGATTAGACCTCTGACAATCTAATAGTTATAGAGGATAACTTATTCTTACCAGTATACTTCTTAATTTTCTTTATACTGAGCATTCCAACTTGAGGATCTGAAAGCCCGTCCAAAATAGGAAAAAATGATAAACAGTTAGTTACAGACAAAGCACATTCTCCATTTTTAGAATGATGCTTTAGGCCCGGATTAGGTCCGGAAGCGTTCAGGGTGCATTCAGGAAAACTCGCACCATTTTGCAAGCAAGTTCAGTCAGTTTTGTCTGCGATTGCGTTCAGTTGTTCAGTTTTTTCCGTGCGATGCATTTTGATGCGTTTTTCACACGCGTGATAAAAAACTGAAGGTTTACAAACAACATCTCTAAGCAACCATCAGTAGCGCCATTCACTTCTATGGGGCCAGGGCTGCGTGAAAAACGCAGAATATAGAACATGTTGCGATTTTCAGGCAACGCAGAAGTTATGCATGAAAAAAAACCCTCATGTACACAGGCCCATTGAAATGAATGGGTCAGGATTCAGTGTGGGTGCTATGCATTCACGTCACAAATTGCACCCGCGCAGAAAACTCGCTCGTGTGAAAGGGGCCTTACAGTAAGGTTACTTTCACACTAGCATTTCTATTTTCCAGTACTGAGATCCGTCATAGGGTCTCAACATCGGAAAAAAAGACGATTTTGTTTTGTTCCCATTCATTGTCAATGGAGACAAAAGGTGACTAAACAGAAAGGAATGCTCCAAAGCAAGCTGCGGTTTTCTTTCTGTCATGGCATGCGGAGCAAGATGGATCCTGCACGACCCACAGTGCAAGTCAATGGGAACAGATCCGTTTTCTCTGACAATAGAAAACGGATCCATCCCCCATTGACTTTCAATGGAGTTCATGACGGATCAGTCTTGGCTATGTTAAAGATAATACAACTGGGTCTGTTCGTAACAGATGCAGACGGTTGTATTAGCAGTAACGGAAGTGTTTTTGCTGAGCCCTGACTGATTCAGCAAAAACTCTAGTGTGAAAGTAGCCTAAACCTCTATATAGGTAGATAACATATATAAATAAAAAAAGTTCTCAACTCATCTAGTTATAATTTTTGTTTGTATTGGTGAAGAAGTTACAAATGAAAAAGTAGGGTAGCTAAAGGGGATCTGTCACGTTGAACATGGCATCTGATCTGTGGGCAGAAAGTTATGGAGTAGGAGGACTTGTGTAGATTTTGAGAAAAGATTCAGTGTAACTTATCCATTAAAATCTCTGCCCTTTCTAAGCTTTAGAGTCCAGTTGGCAGTCCTATTCAGTGACATGCAGCCTTCCTTGTATTAGTGTGCATACAATCATTGAGTAGGACCATCCACAGGACTGCCAAGCATGGAAAGACCAGAGGTTTTATTGCATAAATTCCACTGAATCATTTCCCACTATCCCCTATACCGTGCTGCCCACATATAGGACTGCATGTATAATGAGACAGGCTTTCTTTAAGGCCTAAACTAAAATACATTTTTGGGCATTGCAATCTCCATAAAAGACAGTCTATGAAAAGACCTTTTTGGACATTCCTCTGTAATTGTTCTCCAAACTCTGACCTTACAAGAAGAATGACAGATCTACATCATGTACCATCACAAAAGCATCCAGAACATTGCATGGCACTGGGCAAAAGCGTATTGCAGGGGGTCTCAGATCTTTACATTACTGAATGTATATGCTGGCGGTGAGCTCTAATTACAGGGATAATGGTTGGCCTTCTCCCTGAACAAACAAAACCCCTAACTTTCTACATTAATATTAAACAGTTCATGTATGCATCCCTAATTGGATCCATTAAGACAGACGCTGACAAACTCACTAAGTGAACGTCAGACAGGTCTACATTTTCACATTTCACGAGACGATTCTTTGTTCCAATATTCAGTTTGATTCTTAGTCACACTTTTTGGAGAGCTGAACCTGATTACGGAGCATTTCAGGGCATCTACTGCAGAGAGTCTGGAGATCCGGTGTCAGCACTAGTCTCAAGGGGATAATGGAGCCATATTCTAGCGCCTGTGGGAGAGATATAATAGAATTCTGCCAGTAACAGCCGTTTCCCTAAAGATTACCAAACGATGAGACCCAACAGACGTCTGTATGCAAAGATAAAATGTAGTGATTATGCCTGGTATGGATTGAGAGGAAACGATATGCACAGCCCAACAATGCAGTGAACTAATATCTGTCATTTGCAAAGAGCAATAATGACACAAATAAATCTCTTAAGACTTGTTTTATGGTATGATCAATGGCCTTGAATCAAGTTGATGGAATGAAACCCGTGCAATAATGTAACAGTGGATAAGTATACTGTGAAGCATTTCTTGGTCATAATGCGAAAAACAAATCATACGCATAAAAATAATATGAGTGCTAAATTAAAAGATCAGTATTTTGCTAGAATTAGATATATGTTTAAAGGCCCAACTACTGTATTACCTGGTAGGGTGATGTTCTTGGGAGTGTGCACCTAGTCCTGTACTTGAGCCCCAAATGCTTCAGTCTAAACATGTACTGTCTGACTGGGATACAAAATTATCTGATGTTACGTAAAGGGGTTGTGCAGCCAGTAATATTGATGACCTATCTTCAGGAACGGTCAACAATATCTGATTGGTGGAGGTTCGACTCCCAGCACCCCCCCCCCCCCGCTGATGAACTGTTTGGAGAGGAGGAGGTGCTCACACTAGCACTACTTTTTCTTCAAGATTACATTGCGCATTGTCTCGCTTTCAGAGGTGGCGCAGTGTAATTACAAGTGCTTGTTCCATTCAAGTGAATGGACGTGTAATCTTAAAGAGGAAGTAGCACTTGCATGAATACCGCCTCCTCTTCAAAAGACTGATCGGCAGAGGTGTCGGGAATGGGAACCCACCAATCAGATATTGATGACCTATTCTGAGGATGGGACATCAATATTAATGGCTGCACAACCCCTTTAAGAATATTTGAAAGCTATGAACACATTTGAATGCAATTTTCTTATTATTGCATTGTACTTATTTTGGGCTAAAGTGTAAAGACCATTTTTCTAATAGAATTTTTAGAAAATGTTCTCCATTTGTCCCCTACAGCCAACATCTCAGATGTAGCGTAGGTTGCTTCCCCTTCACAGTGAAATCAGTCAGGAGCCAGAGGGTCTAGGTGATAAGTTTATATCTAGGTACAAACCCTTTGAAGGCTTCAGTATTCTTGTAAATACTGTACATGAATAAATATGATGCTTAAGGCTGACCATTCATGATGAAGTCCAGCCAGGGGAACTAAATGTAGATAAGTGCTAATTGCCGGCCCCCTCCTGTATTGCTGCTCTGTGTCTGCGCATGCTATTTGAAACAATGAGCACCTACAGGCACTGACTGAAACGTACAGATGTGGCCTGCCACTCAGCAGACTCACGAGAGGATCTGGTTGCCGAACCACATTGTGAATGGTCAGCCTAAGAATTCCTATCATTAAAATGTATCTCTTATTGTAATAATTGTTTTAAAGCAAAGTAATATCCTTTGAAATGATGCAGATAATCAAAGAGAAACATGGCAGATGAAATTGAGATTATTTGTACAAAAAGTGTAAAACTAAAGCAATCTTTTTCTTTCCTTCCAGGATTCTGCCTTCCACAACCAAGTACTTTACCTTGAAGCACCTAGTTTCAGGAGTAGATTATGATCTTTGCATTTTGGCCATTTTTGACGATGTTGCAACCTCACTGGCTGCAACCAAATCCTTGGGATGTGTTCAGTTTACTACAGGAGAGGCATACCCAGACTGCCGCTCACTGCATGCTCATTTTCTGGGAGGCACTTTAACCATCATCATTGGGGGAGTCATTGTGGTGACTTTGCTGGTCTTTACAGTGGTTATGATGGTAAAATACAAGGTATGCAGCACTGCCCACTCAGACATTCCAAAAGTAACCAATGTTTACTCCCAAACTAATGGAAACCAATTAACACCCAATGGCATGCTTCTACAAAGAAGACTAAACAACGAGTCTGCCAAAGCCAGTTGCTCCCAGGTGACGTATAAGGAGGATTCTGGGAGGATTGTCCATGGAGTTAAACCTCAACGTAGAAAGGTCAGACAGAGAGAAGTGTCACAGAAGATGGAAGATAAAACTATGAAGGCTTCAGGTACTGAAGGGTCACACTGTGGATCAAGTCCTGAAGATGGTACAGGTTTTGGTATTCCAAAAACAAAGCGAAGCTGTTCTGTGGACATGGGGGAAATGGCGACCACAACTTGTTATAGCTATGCCAAGCGACTTAGTGTTATATGGACAAAGAGAAGCCAATCTGTACATGGCATGCTTTCGCACTGTGGGACGGAGTTACCCAAGGGAAAACCAGTGTTATTCACCGGCTCAGACGAGCTAGAAGAAAGTATTGTCTAGTTCTCGTCCTGGTTACTTACACATTAGTGACAGTAACCACCTCTTCATAAGGAGGCAGCACAAGGACTCATTTTGGTGAGAAGCACCGGAGAACACTTCAATAATGAGCCATGAACAAGCACCTTTCTTTATCGATACAAAGAATGAAAGCACTAAACATACAATTAGACTGAAAACTGGATAGTTGTCCTATTGCCAGGCTTTAACCACTGGACTGAAAGTGAAAAAAATTCTCTAACCTAAAAGGGAATCATTTATTCGTATATGGTTGGAAATTGTGAAGTTCTCTGTGGATGTAATTATACCCTTGGATGTATAAGGCAAACAACCTTCCAGAGCTCAAAGACATCTTTTTGGAACACACACAAAAGTGAAATGGGAAAACGGTTTGTAAAGGTCTATACAGGAGTGGCAAGGTTATGGCATCAAACATGACAAAAGTCAATCCTCACAAGAAGGACTGTCACATATATGGTCACCATCTTCTCTACATGCAGATCTGGGTGAATATTTGCCAGGTGGGTTCACAAAGCCATGGAATATATAATTTACCATAATAAGCTATAACATCGATTTCTGTTATGTTGCCTGACAACTGGCACTCTAGTTCTACTTAGTCTGCGGGCAATGGATTTCAGTGTTTACACACATGCTTGGCATAACGCATTGTAATGGATCCAAAGTGGAACCTTGTCCTATTTTGCCATTGAATCTTCTGCTTTCTCCTGATTTACAGGCAAGTTTACCTTTTTCATACATGCAAATGTCTTACACAGTGAATTAAATGACTGCAGCACTTTAAAGTTCAACTTCAAATATAAATATCTCTACTCATTGGAATTTTTTTTTATCATTTGCCAATAAAATAAAGATCAAAGGAAAAATGCAGTAGTGTCTTGAACTGAATTACAAATCGTGGCAGTGGGTTCGAGATTTGGAGAACATACATTCTTTGTATTCGGTGAGCCAACAATGCTTTTTCTAACAACGTTGTAGCCCATACACTTTAATAAATGAATTAACATAAGGGCATTTTAATTAGAGAAAAGCTACAGTGCCAGTTCCAACAAGGCCTAGACTCCCCAGCAAACATGTAAAGGGTAACTAAAACTGTGATGAAATTTATGTAGGGGTAGAAGCACTGCTCCTCGGGTTTAACAACCCTGCTTGGCCTTTTGAGCATGTGGAATATGACTCCACTGAATGTATATGGGATTTGTGCTCCAATGTATATGGGATTTGTGCAGCCATGCACAGCTGCTGAAAGCCGAAGGGGCGGGTCATGGTCAAGGTTTAGTCACCCTTTAAGGGCTGATTGAGTCCACTGCGGGAATCATGCTCCCTGTGTGAGTGTGATCCTCTGTTCTGGAGTTGCAGAAGTGCGCAGCATTATACTGATTTATAATGATATGTGTCTATGATTGACCTTACTTCTATAGAATCATGACCCTGTAGAAGTAAGGTCAAGCAGAGGCATAAGGCATTATAAATCAGTATAATGCTGTGCGCTCCTGCCAGTCCAGAATGGAAGATCGCACGCACACAGGGAGCGTGATTCCCACAATGGACTTGCTCGAGTGAAACAGCTTTAAGGGGGCCCGCACATGGTCCACTATTGTGTACACAAAATCCGCAAGAAATCTGCACCAAAAGCGCACATAGATTAGCACTATATATGGTGGTTTTGGTGCGTTTTTTTGTGTGTGTTTTTTGTTGCAGATTTTCTGTTTTTGTAAACAACCCATTGAAGCCTTTGGGAAAAACCACTTTACAGAAAAAAAAATCTGAATTGCCTAATGAATGATCGTTTGCTTGTTCATTGAGTTATCTGTGGCAGTATTACAATTCATTGCTATTGAGCCTTCATACGCGCGCTGAATACCGATGATCTAGCCGACAATCGGCCAGTGTAATAGTAGCTTAGTGGTAGTAGGCAGGCTACATCTGTGAACGTTTTCAACATAAACTTCTTGCCCTTTAAGTCTAAGTGCCAAGGAAGTAATGTGGTAATATGGAGTAACAAGTGTACATTAAAAACACTGCATTATGTGAACACTATAAATATAAAAGATTTTATTGTACCTATAACCAAAGACAAATGACTGAAAAAGTAATGGTAATGTTATAGAAGACAGTAAACGAATATACTGGTATGACAGTGGGTTTCTGACTATACTGTATGATGAATATACTGGTATGACGGTGGGTTTATGAATATACTGTATGATGGATATACTGGTATAACAGTGGGTTTATGAATATACTGTATGATGGATATACTGGTATGACAGTGGGTTTATGCATATACTGTATGATGGATATACTGGTATAACAGTGGGTTTATGCATATACTGTATGATGGATATACTGGTATGACAGTGGGTTTATGAATATACTGTATGATGGATATACTGGTATGACACTGGGTTTATGAATATACTGTATGATGGATATACTGGTATGACACTGGGTTTCTGAATATACTGTATGATGGATATACTGGTATGACGGTGGGTTTATGAATATACTGTATGATGGATATACTGGTATGACAGTGGGTTTATGAATATACTGTATGATGGATATACTGGTATGACACTGGGTTTATGAATATACTGTATGATGGATATACTGGTATGACACTGGGTTTCTGAATATACTGTATGATGGATATACTGGTATGACGGTGGGTTTATGAATATACTGTATGATGGATATACTGGTATAACAGTGGGTTTATGAATATACTGTATGATGGATATACTGGTATGACACTGGGTTTATGAATATACTGTATGATGGATATACTGGTATGACACTGGGTTTATGAATATACTGTATGATGGATATACTGGTATGACACTGGGTTTATGAATATACTGTATGATGGATATACTGGTATGACAGTGGGTTTATGAATATACTGTATGATGGATATACTGGTTTGACAGTGGGTTTCTGAATATACTGTATGATGGATATACTGGTATGACAGTGGGTTTCTGAATATACTGTATGATGGATATACTGGTATGACTGTGGGTTTATGAATATACTGTATGATGGATATACTGGTATGACACTGGGTTTATGAATATACTGTATGATGGATATACTGGTATGACAGTGGGTTTATGAATATACTGTATGATGGATATACTGGTATGACAGTGGGTTTATGAATATACTGTATGATGGATATACTGGTTTGACAGTGGGTTTATGAATATATTGTATGATGGATATACTGGTATGACAGTGGGTTTCTGAATATACTGTATGATGGATATACTGGTATGACGGTGGGTTTATGACTATACTGTATGATGGATATACTGGTATGACGGTGGGTTTATGAATATACTGTATGATGGATATACTGGTATGACAGTGGGTTTATGAATATATTGTATGATGGATATACTGGTATGACAGTGGGTTTCTGAATATACTGTATGATGGATATACTGGTATGACAGTGGGTTTATGACTATACTGTATGATGGATATACTGGTATGACGGTGGGTTTATGAATATACTGTATGATGGATATACTGGTATGACGGTCGGTTTATGAATATACTGTATGACGGATATACTGGTATGACAGTGGGTTTATGAATATACTGTATGATGGATATACTGGTATGACAATGGGTTTTTGAATATATTGTATGATGGATATACTGGTATGACAGTGGGTTTATGAATATACTGTATGATGGATATACTGGTATGACACTGGGTTTCTGAATATACTGTATGATGGATATACTGGTATGACAATGGGTTTAAGAATATACTGTATGATGGATATACTGGTATGACAGTGGGTTTATGAATATACTGTATGAAGATATATACTGGTATGACAATGGGTTTTTGAATATATTGTATGATGGATATACTGGTATGACAGTGGGTTTATGAATATACTGTATGAAGATATATACTGGTATGACACTGGGTTTCTGAATATACTGTATGATGGATATACTGGTATGACAATGGGTTTTTGAATATATTGTATGATGGATATACTGGTATGACACTGGGTTTCTGAATATACTGTATGATGGATATACTGGTATGACAGTGGGTTTCTGAATATATTGTATGATGGATATACTGGTTTGACAGTGGGTTTCTGAATATATTGTATGATGGATATACTGGTATGACAGTGGGTTTCTGAATATATTGTATGATGGATATACTGGTATGACAATGGGTTTATGAATATACTGTATGATGGATATACTGGTATGACATGGGTTTATGAATATACTGTATGATGGATATACTGGTATGACAGTGGGTTTATGAATATACTGTATGATGGATATACTGGTATGACAGTGGGTTTATGAATATACTGTATGATGATATACTGGTATGACAATGGGTTTATGAATATATTGTATGATGGATATACTGGTATGACATGGGTTTATGAATATACTGTATGATGGATTATACTGGTATGACAGTGGGTTTATGAATATACTGTATGATGGATATACTGGTATGACAGTGGGTTTATGAATATACTGTATGATGATATACTGGTATGACGGTGGGTTTATGAATATACTGTATGATGGATATACTGGTATGACAGTGGGTTTATGAATATACTGTATGATGGATATACTGGTATGACAGTGGGTTTATGAATATATTGTATGATGATATACTGGTATGACAGTGGGTTTATGAATATACTGTATGATGGATATACTGGTATAACAGTGGGTTTATGAATATACTGTATGATGGATATACTGGTATGACAGTGGGTTTATGAATATACTGTATGATGGATATACTGGTATGACACTGGGTTTATGAATATACTGTATGATGGATATACTGGTATGACACTGGGTTTATGAATATACTGTATGATGGATATACTGGTATGACAGTGGGTTTATGAATATACTGTATGATGGATATACTGGTATGACACTGGGTTTATGAATATACTGTATGATGGATATACTGGTATGACAGTGGGTTTATGAATATACTGTATGATGGATATACTGGTATGACACTGGGTTTATGAATATACTGTATGATGGATATACTGGTATGACACTGGGTTTATGAATATACTGTATGATGGATATACTGGTATGACAGTGGGTTTATGAATATACTGTATGATGAATATACTGGTATGACAGTGGGTTTCTGAATATACTGTATGATGGATATACTGGTTTGACAGTGGGTTTCTGAATATACTGTATGATGGATATACTGGTTTGACAGTGGGTTTCTGAATATACTGTATGATGGATATACTGGTATGACAGTGGGTTTATGAATATACTGTATGATGAATATACTGGTATGACAATGGGTTTATGAATATACTGTATGATGGATATACTGGTATAACAGTGGGTTTATGAATATATTGTATGATGGATATACTGGTATGACAATGGGTTTATGAATATACTGTATGATGGATATACTGGTATGACAGTGGGTTTATGAATATACTGTATGATGGATATACTGGTATGACAGTGGGTTTATGAATATACTGTATGATGATATACTGGTATGACGGTGGGTTTATGAATATACTGTATGATGGATATACTGGTATGACAGTGGGTTTATGAATATACTGTATGATGGATATACTGGTATGACGGTGGGTTTATGAATATACTGTATGATGGATATACTGGTATGACGGTGGGTTTATGAATATATTGTATGATGGATATACTGGTATGACGGTGGGTTTATGAATATACTGTATGATGGATATACTGGTATGACGGTGGGTTTATGAATATACTGTATGATGGATATACTGGTATGACGGTGGGTTTATGAATATACTGTATGATGGATATACTGGTATGACGGTGGGTTTATTAATATACTGTATGATGGATATACTGGTATGACGGTGGGTTTATGAATATACTGTATGATGGATATACTGGTATGACAGTGGGTTTCTGAATATACTGTATGATGGATATACTGGTATAACGGTGGGTTTATGCATATACTGTATGATGGATATACTGGTATGACGGTGGGTTTATGAATATACTGTATGATGGATATACTGGTATGACGGTGGGTTTATGAATATACTGTATGATGGATATACTGGTATGACGGTGGGTTTATTAATATACTGTATGATGGATATACTGGTATGACGGTGGGTTTATGAATATACTGTATGATGGATATACTGGTATGACGGTGGGTTTATGAATATACTGTATGATGGATATACTGGTATGACAGTGGGTTTATTAATATACTGTATGATGGATATACTGGTATGACAGTGGGTTTATTAATATACTGTATGATGGATATACTGGTATGACGGTGGGTTTATGACTATACTGTATGATGGATATACTGGTATGACGGTGGGTTTATGACTATACTGTATGATGGATATACTGGTATGACGGTGGGTTTATGAATATATTGTATGATGGATATACTGGTATGACAGTGGGTTTATGAATATACTGTATGATGGATATACTGGTATGACAGTGGGTTTATGAATATACTGTATGATGATTATACTGGTATGACTGTGGGTTTATGAATATACTGTATGATGGATATACTGGTATGACAGTGGGTTTATGAATATACTGTATGATGGATATACTGGTATGACAGTGGGTTTATGAATATACTGTATGATGATTATACTGGTATGACTGTGGGTTTATGAATATACTGTATGATGGATATACTGGTATGACAGTGGGTTAATGAATATACTGTATGATGGATATACTGGTATGACGGTGGGTTTATGAATATACTGTATGATGGATATACTGGTATGACAGTGGGTTTATGAATATACTGTATGATGATTATACTGGTATGACAGTGGGTTAATGAATATACTGTATGATGGATATACTGGTATGACGGTGGGTTTATGAATATAATGTATGATGGATATACTGGTATGACAATGGGTTTCTGAATATACTGTATGATGGATATACTGGTATGACAGTGGGTTAATGAATATACTGTATGATGGATATACTGGTATGACGGTGGGTTTATGAATATACTGTATGATGGATATACTGGTATGACAATGGGTTTCTGAATATACTGTATGATGGATATACTGGTATGACATGGGTTTATGAATATACTGTATGATGGATATACTGGTTTGACAGTGGGTTTCTGAATATACTGTATGATGGATATACTGGTATGACAGTGGGTTTATGAATATACTGTATGATGAATATACTGGTATAACAGTGGGTTTATGAATATATTGTATGATGGATATACTGGTATGACAATGGGTTTATGAATATACTGTATGATGGATATACTGGTATGACAGTGGGTTTATGAATATACTGTATGATGGATATACTGGTATGACAGTGGGTTTATGAATATACTGTATGATGAATATACTGGTATAACAGTGGGTTTATGAATATATTGTATGATGGATATACTGGTATGACAGTGGGTTTATGAATATACTGTATGATGGATATACTGGTATGACAGTGGGTTTATGAATATACTGTATGATGATATACTGGTATGACGGTGGGTTTATGAATATACTGTATGATGGATATACTGGTATGACAGTGGGTTTATGAATATACTGTATGATGGATATACTGGTATGACAGTGGGTTTATGAATATACTGTATGATGGATATACTGGTATGACAGTGGGTTTATGAATATACTGTATGATGGATATACTGGTATGACAGTGGGTTTATGAATATACTGTATGATGATATACTGGTATGACGGTGGGTTTATGAATATACTGTATGATGGATATACTGGTATGACAGTGGGTTTATGAATATACTGTATGATGGATATACTGGTATGACAGTGGGTTTATGAATATACTGTATGATGGATATACTGGTATGACGGTGGGTTTATGAATATACTGTATGATGGATATACTGGTATGACAGTGGGTTTATGAATATACTGTATGATGGATATACTGGTATGACAATGGGTTTCTGAATATACTGTATGATGGATATACTGGTATGACAGTGGGTTTATGAATATACTGTATGATGGATATACTGGTATGACAGTGGGTTTATGAATATACTGTATGATGGATATACTGGTATGACGGTGGGTTTATGAATATACTGTATGATGGATATACTGGTATGACAGTGGGTTTCTGAATATACTGTATGATGGATATACTGGTATGACAGTGGGTTTATGAATATACTGTATGATGGATATACTGGTATGACATGGGTTTATGAATATACTGTATGATGGATATACTGGTATGACAGTGGGTTTATGCATATACTGTATGATGGATATACTGGTATGACATGGGTTTATGAATATACTGTATGATGGATATACTGGTATGACAGTGGGTTTATGCATATACTGTATGATGGATATACTGGTATGACAGTGGGTTTATGAATATACTGTATGATGGATATACTGGTATAACAGTGGGTTTATGAATATACTGTATGATGGATATACTGGTATGACAGTGGGTTTATGAATATACTGTATGATGGATATACTGGTATGACAGTGGGTTTATGAATATACTGTATGATGAATATACTGGTATGACAATGGGTTTCTGAATATACTGTATGATGGATATACTGGTATGACATGGGTTTCTGAATATACTGTATGATGGATATACTGGTATGACATGGGTTTATGAATATACTGTATGATGGATATACTGGTATGACAGTGGGTTTATGAATATACTGTATGATGGATATACTGGTATGACACTGGGTTTATGAATATACTGTATGATGGATATACTGGTATGACAGTGGGTTATGAATATACTGTATGATGGATATACTGGTATGACGGTGGGTTTATGAATATACTGTATGATGGATATACTGGTATGACAGTGGGTTTATGAATATACTGTATGATGGATATACTGGTATGACAGTGGGTTTATGAATATACTGTATGATGGATATACTGGTATGACAGTGGGTTTATGAATATACTGTATGATGGATATACTGGTATGACAGTGGGTTTATGAATATACTGTATGATGGATATACTGGTATGACGGTGGGTTTATGAATATACTGTATGATGGATATACTGGTATGACAGTGGGTTTATGAATATACTGTATGATGGATATACTGGTATGACAGTGGGTTTATGAATATACTGTATGATGAATATACTGGTATGACAGTGGGTTTATGAATATACTGTATGATGGATATACTGGTATGACAGTGGGTTCTTAAAGTGTAACTGACATGTTATATAACTTTATTTGAAACTCATTTTTGTAACATACTGCACTTAATTTATTGATTTTACTCTTTTACTGCCAAAATAGCTCTGCATTAGGAAGTATGCTCAATGCCACTTTAGCTTTTTTCTACTATATATAAAGCATTTAAGTAACCAAACCTACATTACCGAGCCTAGCTTACACATATATAAGAGGATGCACTGCATATTACCTACAAAAACACACAAGGCCCCAAATATTAAATAATATGATTTTAGTAAATCATTATCAATTCATAAAATCACATAAAATTAGAGTGAACTAAAAATGCAAAGCACAAATGTGGAAAAACAATCCAATGAAATCATAAAGTGTGTATAAATATATAAGCATGCTGAATTACAAAGACGCCAAATACAACAAGAAAAAAAAAACCCCAAAGGGAGTATCAGATAATAGGGAGTACAACCAAACTGAATTACATGCTAAACTGCTTATAGGCTAATCCGAACAAGACTAAATGGAGAAAAGCACACAGTGCGTCTCCACACCCCGGCACACGTTTTGCTTATATACTTCTTCTGGGGGAAAATCCTATGGTGTATTACATCCTTCTACACCTACCGAGTAAATAGCAGCAATAAAGGTTAACCAATGTTCCCAGATAATGACATAACCCCCTCCATAACAGCAATATTCAATTTTCTAGGTAGAAAAAGGAATTTATATAAAAATACCCATAATTGTCTCCAGGAATATGGGGCCTGTGATTCCTGTATATTCCTATATAAGCACGTTAGCACATAATTTCAGATTGGTCGTACTCCCTATAGAATGATATTCCCTTTGGGGGGGGGGTAGTGTTATAGTACATGCTGTATTTGGAGTCTTTGTAATTCATCACATATCGTACTCTGTGATTACACTGGATTATTTTTCCACATTTTTGCTCTGCATTTTGAGTTCACACCAATTTCGATGGGATTTTACAAATTGATCATGATTTAATAAAGCTCATATTTTTTTAATATTTGGGCCTTGTGTGTTTCTGTAGGAGGTATAAACAGACTGTTTATATTTGAGATGTAAATTAAATCTAGATTCTAGCTGTCTGTTGGCTTCAGTCTTGCTCTATAATTCAGTATAATTCAGTGTGATTGTACCTTGTCTTTGTATTATTGAGAATGATAGGTTTTTTTGCAGCCATTGCTTCTATTTGTTTGATGTGATTTATTTTTATGGCTTTTTGGAGGTTTTTAAACGTGAATACAGTATGTTCCAGAAAGCTGGTAACAGTGCACCTACTAGCTCATGAGGAGGGTTTACATTATTAAACACTGCTTGTGGCTACACTGAGAAGACATCGTGTAACTTGTGCCTGATAACATCCAGTGGAAAAGTCAGTGAATGAATTATAGGATTGTAAAAACAATTCTGGAGCATCTTTTCATATATATATCTATGTTGTGCTGTTCTTCTACTATCACTGCTATAAGAATGAAGTGCTGGAATTCTGCAATAAAGGCCATAGACTTCTATTACGATGGAATGCAATACGGAATGCCTCTTATAGGCTTCCGTGGTGCATGCCGTCATATGGATTCCACTACCATGGCCCATAATGGAATTCTAACGGTATTCTTAGAAAACCCAAACCTGTAAGCAAAACTTGAAAACACTTCGCTCAACACTATTTGACACTAAAACACCTGATATACTGTAGTGCCAAAACTGACGTATCATATTCCCAAAAATCCTGAAAACACTGTCCTGTCCCGGTATGGTACGCATATACTGTATCACACACTCCCTATGAGAATTCCACTGTCCCGTATCACAGTGTGCCAACATCACACAGAATGGGGTCCAAAACTAATAAAAATAATCCTTATCCTTCATACTTGTTGCTCTTGTCCCCATCTGCTCTTGTCCCCATCTGCTCATCTGCTTTACTGTCACCATGCCTAGAAAAAGAGAAAGACCTAAAACCTAAAGTGGGATCTTTGTTTTTTGGCATCATTATACTCAGCACAATTAGAGGACAAAGTTATGTGTTAATACTTTAAGGTAGTTGGTACAAAAAATAAAATTTACTTGAAAGAACCAAGCAAAATAGCCAAGGATGGGGATCCACCCGGCCTTCTCCCCGGTTCAACAGAACCAGTTGTTCAAATCGCAGCCAGTTGCCAAACCAGAAAGAAGCAGTGTCCCTATCCGGTCCTCCTGTAACATCAATGCGTAGTCTGCTTTCAGTGTCTGGCAATAACACTGGGGAATACAATATCTTCTTATGAAGAGCGCCTTAAACCACATGAGGAGTCTTATAGGCCATACATGCTCCTCTGGAATTCTGGGAAGAAGGTATACAAAGGAGCTCTTTACAAGCTCAGCCTCTAATGCCACCAGATGTAAGGCAGCTATCCTATAAGTCAATGTTCAACCTTTTAAATAGGCCCTGACTATGACATGACTTGGATATTAAATAAGCCAGCACCTCATCTGCAGATGGCTGTTTCAGGGTTATTGCCCCTCATCAGTTCAGTGAAGAGCAGAGATTACCCAGTTAAGCCAGTACTCTTCCCCCAAAACAGCTGTCTGCATATGAGATGATGGCTTAATTATTATTTATACAATTCATGCCTCAAGGCCTCTTAAAAGGTTGAACATTGACTTAAAGGATTGCTGCCTTACATATGGTACCATTAGAGGCAGAGTTTGTTAACAGCTCATTTGCATACCTCTTTGGAGATAACATGTGAGGGTCAGTCATCCTGGGTTGATCCCGGCTTCCATGCGGTCTATCCAGCCATTCAGTGAGGAGAAAGAGACAGCACATAGGATGTAACTAGGCTGTCACCTCTTACTTCCTCCCGTGGCCGCCAAATGTAATCTCCGCAATACTCGCACAGCATGTCAGTACTGCCTGTGTTAGTCTTCTTATTGTAATTATTTTACAGCTATATCTGAGATACACACACAACTCATGAGTGCAGACTGGCCACTTGCTCCAAATCAGTGACCTCACATTTCCAGTTACTGTACTAGACATGTTCCATAAGACTGACAGGCTTTTACCCTATAACAGTGGCAGCCCTATGCCTAAGAAAACTGCTAGTCATATGCATCTGAAACAGTGCCAGTATCTGTACACTCACATATGTTTTAACATTGACAGTCATAAAACCCTACATTTAGCTTTGACTGATGCTCTTCCCCTCTTGTAACGGCTGGCACAGAGGAATACAACTTGTCTATGTATGTGCATATACCGATGCATCTCAATAAATTGGAATATCATTGAAAAGTTAATTTATTTCAGTAATTCAATTCAAAAATGTTGATGATTATGGCTTACAGCTAATGAAAACCCAAAAGTCAGTATTTCAGAAAATTAAAATATTGTGAGAACGTTCAATATTGTAGATTCTTGGTGTCACACTCCGCTAATCAACACAAAACACCTGCAAAGGTTTCCTAAGCCTTTAAATGGTCCCTCAGTCTGGTTCAGTAGGCTACGCAATCATGAGGAAGACTGATGACAGTTGTCCAGAAGACAGTCATGGACACCGTTCACAAGGAGAGTAGGCAAACAGGGCAACAAACTCTACAGAGCTGAGGTGTGGTCAGAAGTTATCATAGTGGTCTGGGCTAGATGGGGAAGAGGACAACTCTATGAAGAAAAAAAACAACCCAAACCATCACCATTCACCAAGAGCTATACAACCCCTTAGCATAATTTACTTTTGCAACAATCTACAAAGATTTTTTTTTAATTTTATCCCACATAAAATTTTCTCTGAATAGCCATGTGTGTAAGGAAAAAAGTTCCAAAAAAGTTATGTAAATGGCAAAAAAAAAGTCTATGGTCAGTAATGCCTTTTCAAGCCCGGGAATTAAATGGTTGAAGTGTTTTACTGTTGGTGACATTAGACAACTTAAAAAGAAACATTCAGGTGTACCTTAGGGTAGTATCACTAGTACCCAGGTGAGATGTGATACTTACCTGGTGTTCTGGTTAGGCACAACACTGCTGAAAAAGATACAGTTGTTGAGGCAAGAAACCGTCTATTCCCTTTCAGTTTGAATCCACATAACTACCGTGTTTCCCCGAAAATAAGACAGTCTTATTATTTTTTTTTCCTCCGAAAAAAGCGGTAGGGCTTATTATCAGGGTAGGTCTTATTTTGCCTCAATGAACAACTACCGTATCACACATTTATGTTTGAACAAAAAATCAGCATTTATTCAAATACAGTATAAACGGAAATTCTGGAAAATCAGTATAACCCTGCCTGTAGGTTGTACAGTAGGAGACTGGGCTGGGACAGTGGGTCAGGTAGCTTGCAGTATCAGTACAAATGTCACTTCTTAATCCTCCACTTCTCACTCGATGCTGCACACTGCCAGAGAGGAGCCTCTGAAGAAAGCAGGGGGCGGAGCTACGGTAGCTGCAGGCATCATTTGAACACACTCTGCAGAGGCTGTGCACAGCGCTGGAGAAGTCACAGGGGCACAGGGACAGGTGCCGCCCCGCTCATCGCAGTGGACAGACAGCAAGGTAGGCGGGCAGCGCGGGAAGGCATACGTGCGGGTGCAGGAGCACAGTAATGAATGTTGCCGCCAGCCCGCTGCTGCCCGGTCTAGGCTGACAAGACAACATGTCAGTGCTTCACATCAGCGCTACACATCAGCGCTACACATTTGCGCCCTGCCCCCCTTTCCCCCAGATGGAGCCACCAGCAAAGAGGCCTTGACTGGCCAATACCATAACTTTCAGGGTAGTGGAGTCCCCCATCACTGCCCCCAGCCTGTAACATGATTCTCAGTGATCGTGACGTCACTGACATCACATCACATCACATACCGTACAATAGACTTAATGTAGATAGGTCTTATTTTTGGAGTAGGGCTTATATTTTAAGCCTGCTCCAAAAAAAAGGCAAAATAGCAGTAGGTCTTACTTTCGGGGTAGGTCTTATTTTCGGGGAAACATGGTAGATAGGACCTGATGAGGAATTTGGTACAATCTGTTGCAATGCATTATAAAGAGATCTCATATAACATATCTCCTGTAATCTGATTAGACTGGACAGGGAATTTAACTAGAGATGAGCGAATCCTCCATTTTTCCTACTCCGAAGCAAATCCGGATTTACTCAGATTCACTTCGTATTATTCGTAAATGTTCTTAAAATTTTGAACGCTAACGCTACGTACGCATTCTTCTTGCCCCCCACCCACCCCCAGAAGCGGGAAAATGACGATACGCCCCCTCAAGAGCGGGAAAGTGAAGATACACCCCCCTCAGAAGCGGGACAAACCAGCCCGGCCCTCCCTCATTACTCCACCCTCCTCTTCAGTTCAAGCCAGCGGTGAACAAGATACCAAAGCATGGCGAAACAACTGTGACCAAAGTGGGGAGAGATGGTGTTTGGTAGAGAGTACCCTGACCCACTGTCCAGTTCAGAGGAGATCACAGTGTCACAATTGCTCCTGACTCGATGTTCGCCATGCTGGCTGGTGCAGCGGAGGTGGCTGGGGCGTCCACTCCGCTGCCCAGGAAGAGAACAACACCTTCCATGCGGCAGAATCCCATTGTGCCTGCATCAGTGACGGTCCACGCCCAGACCCTATGGAACTACAAGAATGTGGTGGAGGACTGGGTCATCCAAGTACTGGACCATCCGAGGCCAGGAGAACCTACACTGGAACGGAGTAATGGAACTGTCCTATGGTTTTCAGTGGAGCGAGGCTGTGGCTTCCTTTCGGACGGCAAGGAGTACTTTGTGGGCCGCAGGTCTGTGAAACGGCCGTACCTGCCCCAACCTCATCACAACCTATACGTGGGGGATCAGGTGGAATATACCCCCATGGCATCCCAGAAAGGCCCCTTTGCTACCGGGGTTACCTTATTGTCTAAGCCCCTGGTACCTGCATCACCACCAGAAGTTTGGCCGGAGGAACCAGCAGGTATAGGGCGTGTGCACTGCCTACAGGAGTCACCAGACGGCACCCTCCGTTTCAGGGAGAAGCCACAGCTGGAGCCTCTGATCCCTGGATTGCCACCACCACCACCACCACAGTCCTTTCAGCTGTGTCAACTGACGACATCATCCTTTACTTTCCAGTCCACGGTGATCCAGTACCAACTACCCTGGAAAATGAAGTCAGCAGCAGCCAGGGGAGCTGGCAGTTCTTCCCTGGGTGCAACCTTGCCTCAACGGCTGCAGCCAGAAGTCCATACCCCTGCTGTCCCGGCAGGAGTATCCGGAAAAGTGAAGGCGCGAGTGGCTGCAGCGCTCACCAGTGTGACCACCACCCGGACAAGTCCGACTTCTGGCAGAAAAGAGCAGTGGAGCTCACTGACGCCTATTTTCCTTTTTCCCCCCTTCTCAGGTTATTTGGGAGCCACCTTTGCAAAAAGGGTTCTCTATTTGCTGCTATTTTATATTATCCATGTGGATTACACGTTACCTGTTTGGATTACAAAATTACCTCACGTGGATTACAATTGAATTTTGGACTGTGTTCCAGTGTTTTATGCCAAGCAGCCATGAGGAGAGACTCAAACATATATCTGTGCCTATTATGCTTGCAAATGCGAAATTGATTGCACTAAAATGTTTGTATAATTATGTCTTTGCTGTATTTTAGCATAGCAATAATGTTTTTACAAGTTCAGCAACGTTCAAGCACTTTAGCCCATTGTGTGTATTCTTTTTCAGGTACTGCAATGTGTCCTATTATGCACTTATTGTATGGTGTTTTTAGTAAATTATGCACTTAGCCAGATAGCTAACAATGAGCACCTTATTTTTCTACCTCATATGGACTGCCTCTGAGGACTGTACGCCGTGGCCTAGCCGCGTGCGTGCGTATGATGCAATCGAGAGTCAATAGTACGCTAAGGATTCTTACACACTTTTTACGCTAATGCTTATGCATTCAGTTCAGTAGCGTACTTTTAACAACACGTAGACTGTATGTTTGTAATTTGTGCAGTAATGTTCGCAAAACAATGATTATATTTTAACGCAAATTCTACCGAATAAATTTGTATTAAGAACGAATCTTGTCATAAATTCGTCAACTATTCGCCGAAGCAAATTTTTGATGATTCGCTCATCTCTAAGTTTGACAATCAATTGGATTATCTTAAAACTTTAGTGAATGGGGTATTTTTGTCTCAGAAATCTTCCAACAAATACTTTACAAAAGTAGACAGTTTCTCCAGTAATTGGATGACATTGGAATCAAAATCCTTCCCTTCCACTCATGTCCTAATCCACCAGATGTCTGTAACATGGAATAAGTAACCACCAGTCTCCATATTGTGGATCAATTTTATCTCACTAGGACTCTAAGACTATTGGCCTACCCATGCTTGATTCATCCCTAATCCACACCACCTCTTCCCTCACTGTAAGGTTATTGTCCTAGAGCTTCACACTGTACCTCATTTCCCCTCTTTCCTTCCATTATTCTTCTTGAGTGTTTCTTCTTCTTTTTTTTTTTTACCTTGTTTAATTAATATGTTCGTTACATGGTAATTTTGCTTGGTTGCATTTTTGCAGTGCAAGGAATTTTCTTCTTTTTCCTTCAAGCTGATCTTACATTGCCCTGAGGAGACTCTTAAGTATAAACTGATAATCCATGGAGTTTTCTGTCTAATCTTCACTCAAGCAAAAATTTTCTCTTCATTGTACAGTTTATTAATTGGACTATGCTATCTTATCTGAATATGTACAGTTGCAAGAAAATGTAAGTAAACCCTTTGAAAATACCTGGGTTTCTAGACTGATTATATTTAAAATGTGGTCTGATTGTTATCTACATTAAAACATAGCTATAGATATTCCCAATCTAGCAAATCTAATAACACACAAGTAGTTGTACCTTTCATGTCTTTTACTCAGCATATTAAGTAAACATCCACAAAGCAAGGAGAAAAAATAAGTTAACCTCTGTGTTAAAGGGGTTTTTCTGTACTAGAAAGTGACCAAGCGTGTAGCTTAGTGGATTTGTCACTAGTTTATGCCGCCGGTAATAAGGACCCCATAAAACTGGTGACAAATTCCCTTTAAAGCTCCAGGGCAGGTCGAGGAGTCCTGGCTCTTCCTGCTCACTGTATTGACAGTACTGACAGCAGCAAGTGGTGGTGGGGTGAGTCATTGGCATGTGCTGGAGCCGTTCAATACAAGCTTTTAGCAAAACGGCTTGGACAATTGAAGAAAGTGACTGGTGTATGCTGCCCTTAGTTAGAACACCATATAATGGATGAAAGGTTTCCTTATTGAGATGTTGTGGCATGACCTCAAGAGTGGTCCACAGAAATACTGATGAAATGAAACACATTTGGTCCATTTCTTCTTTAATGACATGCAATGGATTACTTTTTAGAATTATTGACTATACATCAAGCCATGAGTTCCTGTAGTCACGTCGTGATGAGGCACTGATGTGAAAGGAGTTTGATATTTCACGTTAATGATAGTCCTCTGCTACGATGCAGCAGGAATCATCTTCTCGGTCTTAAGAAACATTTAAGAAATGTCATCCTTCATTAGAAGGTTCGTCAATCAAATATCTCGGTTGACTCACTAACATGCGTTGCTGTCACTTGTTCAGTTGCTGCACTCGACACATTTAGTGAAGAAACAAATCACACTTTTCAAACAGTAAAAATAAGTGAAGATAATATATGCAGTAGATGTCACGAAGAAATAAACTTACACATACTGGGGAACATTTATTAAATATTTAATGCCATAATGTTACTTTTTTAACTTCCCGAAACTTTTCTGACGTGTTGAAAAGGGTGTGGCTTAGCAGGAGGGGTGGAGCTATCTACTGGACATACTATAACTTGCACCTCAAACGGACATAAGTTATAGCTCAAGCCTATACCAGCTCCTGGCTGGCTTACACTTGAGTTTCTGGCGCATTGATGGCCAGAGATGTGACTAACTTATTTGCACCTCCCACATCAGCATAGGGAGGATCAAGACTGGCGTATGGGAACTTCAGTCTTGATAAATGTCTCCCACTGTGTCATGAAAAGAACAAAACAGATAATTCCACAAAACTGCAAGCATTTATAAAGGGGTATCCTTACTAGACCAGAAATGATGCAGAAGGATCTCAATTTGATGCCAATCTGCTGCTCTGAAGACCAGCAGGATATTTTCATTAGACTTTATGGATTTCAAGGTGTTTCCCAAGATATTTTAGGAGGGGTTGACAAATGCACACATATAAAGGGTTTCAAGGGGATATATATAGACCCTATCTAAGGGCAGCATAAACTGGTGACCGAGACCCTGATGTAAAAACTGGGTGCTTTACTTGGACTAACCCAGTCATTTTGAAAAGTTTCAGAACTGTAAGCTGAGGACTGCAAGAGCTCGAAAGTCCTCATATTGTACCTACTCCAGTTGTTTCTCCAGCTCCTGCTTCCTACTCTCTCTGTAGTATACCCTCAGAGGCAACAGCAGTAATGGAGGACATTATACAACAGTATTTAGCAGTTAAGATATAAATCGAACAGTTAAACACTTACAAATCAGCAGCAGTCTCTCTGTCAGTCTGTCCCCCTCTGCCTGTCTCCAGCAGCCCCACCCTTCTCCAACCCCTCCATAGACTTCTATGTAATCCTGTGATTCTACAGTGAGCAGTCAGTCCATCTTCTGAAGACGGAAATAAAGGAGTCTGATAAGAGGACAAAAAAACATCTTCCTCTCTGATAAAATATATTACAAAGATTCTTATATTTGCTTGTACTATTCATTTATAGGGAAAAAAAAGAAATGACATTTACTCTAAGGCAGGAGAGATGTTGAGGAATCTTCACCAACAACCTCATTGTTATTTTTGTTATTCTGACAGATGTAACGCTACAAAATCACATTACAGCAATACAAGAACTCATGTTAAAGTGACCATCCTGGGGCAGCTGGTGACAGAATAACAATGGCTACATTGGTACAAGAACTTGTGGTGCAAAAGGACAGAAAGGAATCTGGGACAAAAATGTCTATTGATTTTTAGAATTGCTCTTTCTTTCTTTAGGTTTTAGACATACAGGGGGAATGTATCAGGCCCTTCGCACCATAATTCTGGCTTTAAAAAGTCACAGAACAGGACTTTGTGATTTTTTGGGGGCTTCTTAATGCAAAATTCTGCAATATTTTGCATCTTTACATCACTCACTCCAGTTTTGAAAAGCAGTTCAGGAAAGCGACTGTGGTTAGCCAAAGAAGCTGATTTAAGTCGTTGTAACATCTCAAGACAGAAATGCTAGACTTAAAGGGGTATTCCAATCTCACAAATGTAGTTTGTATAGTAAGATATATCCATACCAACATTATTACTAATAGAATGTATTTATATAAAATGTACCGTTTAGAAGATTTTCCTATTTGAATATCCATTGTCCCACACAAGTCAGTCAGGCCGTTGCCCCTAGTTACGAACACCGTGGCCATGTAGTAGTGGTGGCCGGCTTGCTCCTTTTCAAACCCGCTCTGAGGTAACTGCTGTATTGTGAACGCACATTGCATGAGCATGCGGAGACACATCTTAGGTACTTTCACATCTGCTTTTTGGACGCTACCAGTCCACAACACAATGGTCAGGATCCGTCCAAAACGCAGACTTTATAAACGGATCCTACTCCATAGAGGGAACAGGATCCGTTTCTCTACATTTTGGAAGCGCAGACAAAAATACTGCAACCCTCAGATGTGTCTCTGCATGTTCATGCAATGTGCGTTCACAATACAGCAGTTACCTCAGAGCGGGTTTGAACAACAGCAAGCCGACCACCACTACTACATGGCCGCTGTGGTCGTAACCAGGGACAACGGCCTGACTGATGTGTGGGACAATGGATATACAAATAGGCAAATCTTCTAAATGGTACATTTTATATAAATACATTCTATTAGTAATAATATTGGTATGGCTATATCTAACTATAAAGACTACACTTGTGAGATGGGAATACCCCTTTAAGCATGCACAAACTTCATCAAAATCTTGCAATATTTAATACATTTGGTGCAAATTTCGACAATGCAGAATCCTGCAAAACTAACTTTTTCCCTCGTGATAAATCCCCCCAGTGCTGTCTTCTTATGGAGAATTCAGAGCTGGAAAAGTAATTTGTGTAAATTGTTGGCTGGCTCTCGGTTCACGTAAAGGATGTTCCTGCTTTCTGGTACTGTTGTAAAGTACACTATATATAGGGTGCTCAGTTCAACTACACGTCACATTTTGTTCTATCAGATATAGAGAAACTAGAGTTGTCCAGTGATATCCAGAAGATCCTATCATCAGTCAAATATCTGAATTCGTTCCATTCATGAAAGCAGGACATTAGGCATGATAAAGGGTGAAAAATGACAAAGTTGATTCAGAGAAAAAAAACATGAAGTAGTTGATTTTCCTCTTCTTAAGGAAGAAATTCCTTTCAAACTCCAAATCTAGCAACTAGAATAACTCCCTGGGCCAATGACCCTTCTCCCGATTTCTAGTAACTATAACCTGTAATATTACTACACTCCAGAAATATATCCAGACGACTCTAGGACTCCCCTAGTGAGTTCACCATCACCACCTCCCCTGACAGAGTCTCACCTCAATTCCTTTTCATCATAAATAATAATTAATCTACTTATAGGTTATTATACACCTTGGCCTTCACTTTGAGCTATTTGAGACCACAAAATGTTCTGTGACTAACCATTTACAGCAGGCGTATAATGGCGTCATTACTTCTCCAACATATTTAGCATGTTCTTACAGCTGTTCTATTTAAAAACCACCTAAATAAAGCCACAGGCGACTATACAGTCTCATTAATCCTAAGGTGTTGATAAAAGCAGCAGACATAGCTGGGGTTTGCATACTGTATGCTCTTTGGCTATTCTAATGCTATAATGTTAACATATGTAATATCCACAGAAATCTCTAGCGACATCACCTAGAGATTGGTAATTGTGGCTACACAATAACTTTCCAGCTTGTACCAAAAGTGAACTGAATTACAACAGTTCATAAACTATAGGGAATCATTAGGCCCTTCACAGCAACTTTAGACGAATACATGGATCCACTGTCCAACGATCATATATTATAAAATGGTAGTAACTAGATAATCCATTAAGTCTAGTGTTGACCAAAAAGGAAAATAAAGTAGTTGGAAACATATTAGATCAATCCAGGATCGGTAATACCACAGAAAGTACTGTGAATAGATGCCTGCTAGTACATAAGGTAGTGCAGAATCTACAGAGACCAGACTATCAAAACCATTAAATGTCTTTTACACTAAAAATTTAATTTTGAACAATGGGCCATACTTTGTGGAAATTTGCAGCAAAAGAACGATAAGAGATTTCTGCTCCCTCTTTCCTAGCAGGATCTCACCCTTGGGTTTTACACTGGGCTTAGGAAAGAGCAGTAATAGTAACTTAGTTGTAGGAGGGAATTTAAAGGTCCCCCTCCTCGATGGACCTGTGGAGTCAAACATACTTGCTCCTTCAGTCAACTGCTCTCTTCACCATGTTCCAGTCCCCACATACAAACTTGTGGCATGGATAGGGATTACATGTGTTGCTGCAAGGCCAATGACTGGCCAGGGTGGTGCCCCAGTTCTTGACTTCACAGGTTGGACGGTGAGGGGATGGACAATTTGAAAATGTATAAATACCTGGACAACCATTTTAAATGTCATGACATGCGTCCCACCACTGGTATCTGCTCCTATGTGGAGAATGGGGAACGCCTATAAAAATGATTGGATAAATCTTCACACATTGATTGATGGCTTCCTCGCCATTCATTTGCCACCTGAATGCAGCCAGGCAGGGAAACATTGTAGAAGAAGAAATAGAAATGAGACATCAATTATTTAAGTGGTTTCCAGGTGGGCAGCCGCCCATAGATTAGCCCCAGCGAGTGGAACTAATTAGCAGGTGGATCCGCGGCCTTAATCCAAGGCTCGGGATTCGCTTTCAAATCAGCAGCCAGGAAATCAGCCCTCTAAACATGCCCTAAAATTTACAACCAGAGGATGAGCTGCCAGATTGAACAGGCTTCTGGAGGTCACACTAGGGACATAGAGTATGCTCTACGATACCTTGAGAGCAAAACCTCCAAGTCAAGAGGTTAGAACTTAGGAAGCTATTAATTTAGGTTAATTCTGAAGATGAAATGTCAAGTGATAAAGTAAAAAAGGGGCAAGTACATCTGTTTCCTCCTCTAAAACCAAAAGCTGATTATATCATAAGCAGCAAAATGTTTCTCATGGTATTAACTCAAGTGCTTTATTGAAATATGTTTTTCACTCTCATTAATGTAGAGAATTAATTCCCAATGTGTGCACCATGACTGATTAGAACACCGCCAAGACACAGATTGATGCCGTGCCAATATGAGTGATGTCTGTCTACCAGACTTGCAGAAAACAAAAAGTTCACCTTGAAAGTGCGACTGTACTAGAAATTAATTGAAGCTTTACTATTATTTTACAGGTTCCAGAAAAGAGCCAGCTCACAATATAATTATAGCATTATATCTCGCTGCTGGCTACTGTAGCTGCAAATACTGGAGGTGTTTGGGTGATGGATGAGCAATAATGGGCTTTCTGGGCATGGAAAAGAAAATTAAGAGGGCTCAGTAAAGATGGCGCCATCAGAGCGTGTCGGGCGCAGGGTACAACCAATGGCGATTTGCTCCAGTAACCTAGTGATGATCATGGTTTTATCTGGAGACGAGAAGAAAGATAGATGGCAAAAATCAATAGTATTCAGTCTGATCCTTGAAGCAGTAGAGCAGAAAGTGAACAGAAGAGGGATTACGAGGAAATAAGGAGCAGAACAAATGGGGAAGAAAGAGAGAGAAGATGGGACAGCACCTTATAAAGAAGGAACGCACTATGTACAGAAAATAAGGACAGTAACGTGGGCAAAAGAACCACCAAGTAAGAGGCGATGCCCATAAACCAATGTACTAAGTTACCAGAATGAAGGCAGCAGCTTTATTACAGCAGAAAGTATGAGCGAGCGATCCGGTATCTCATCAGTCTGCTCTTATCATACACTTTAAATAATGCAGCGAGAGGTGGAGAGAGGGCATCATTATGGAACCTGGATGTTGCATGGGGTGCTGACTTGCAGACTAGAATCCCAATGAATTATTTAGATCTCCAAGCAGAACTGCAATTATTTCTGAATTAATAATTACCCTGCACAATTCATCTATGTGAGCAGCTAAAGGATGCTTCCAGACATTAAGATGCATAGTACAAGAGCACTAAAAGCTCCAAGACAGCAAACTAAGATTCAGTATATTATAGAAAGCTTAAAGGGGTTGTCCAATGCTGGTATTGTCTTTAGATACTACCCCCACCATGCTGGACCTGTGAAAGGAAGAATATGTACCTGCTCCCAACTGTTCTAGCTCCATGGCTCCCAGGCCGTCTTCTGTGCTCTTCTGGTCCCCACATGAAAGCTTCCAACAGGGATCGTGTTCATGTGCACCGCTGCAGCCAATCACTGGCCTCAGAGGTACATCACTGCTGGGTCACATGCAGTTTGGGGACAGGTCATCACTAAGTTCAGCCATTGGCTGCAGTGTGCACGTGATCCACATGAGTGGACTGGAAAACTGCATATGAGAACCAGGTACCCCCGAAGCAAGAACCAAGTGGTGGGGAGCATGCAAGTCCAGTAGGGTGGTACTGTATTTAAAAACATATCAGTACTGGACAAGACAATCCCTTTAAGAATAAAGGATTTTATAGTTATTGTATTGAAATGTAATAGAAAACACTAATACTCTCCCACCTAAAAAATACAAAAAACCTCTCTGCTTAAAGAAAACTGTCAGCTCGCATGACATGTCAAATGAAGTTTAATATGGATAAATGACTGCGGAAACAACATGTACAAGTAACATATGAACTAAATAGTACACCACCTACTAAAAACTACCAGTCACACGTGACAAGGGAACATAGGTGGACAATAAACTCAACTACAGCACCCAATGCCAGGCAGCTGCTGCCAAGCTAAATAAAATAATGGGATGAATTATAAAAATAGACATCAATGCTAATGATAAGAACATGGTCATACCATGCATGGAATATCGTACACAGTTTTGGATTACTATGTATAAGAAGGACTTCGGACATTGACATTAAAGGGGTTTTCCAAGTTAAATTTATTGATGAACTATCCTCAGGATAGGTCATCAATATCAGATCGGCGGGGGATTGACACCTGGCACCCCCGCCGATCAGTTGTTTGAAGAGGAGGTGCGCGCCGTACCAGCGCTGCCTCCTCTTCATTGTTTACACGCTAGCCGTAACATGGGTAGCAGTGAGCAGGTGTAATTACACCTAACCGCCCCATTCATTTCAATGGGAAGGCTCATTCCCATACAAGTCTTTGGGAGCGATCCTTCCCATTGAAATGAATGGGGAGTGTAGTGCGCAAGCACGGGGTTAGGTGTAATTACACCTACTCACTGCTACCCATGTTACAGCTAGCATGTAAACAATGAAGAGGAGGCAGCGCTGGTACAGTTAGGTCATCAATAAATTTAACTTGGAGAACCCCTTTAAAGGAGTTGTGTCACTTAAGCAAATGGCATTTATCATGTAGAGAAAGTTAAAGGGGTTATCCCATCTTGGACAATGGGGGCATATCGCTAGGATATGCCCCATTGTCTTATAGGTGCGGGTCCCACCGCTAGGACCCACATCTATATATTGAGAACGAAGCGGGGGAGCGCTGCGCCTGGAGGACCCCGGGTTTCCCAGGGTCCGACCACCACCAGGCGCAGCTCCCTGCTTCGCTCATAGAAATTAATGGGAGCACACCACGCAAGCGTGGCCCGGCTCCCATTCATTTCTGTGGAGCCGACGGAAATAGCCAGCGCTCGGCTATTTTCGGCGGCCCCATAGAAATGAATAGAGGGCGTCGCGCATGCGCACTCCATCTCTTTTGGGGCCCCGTTCTCAATATAGGTGCGGGTCAAAGCGGTGGGACCCGCACCTATATGACAATGGGGGCATATCCTAGCGATATGCCCCCATTGTCCAACATGGGATAACCCCTTTAATACAAGGCCATTACTAATGCATTGTGATTGTCCATATTGTCTCCTTTGCTGGCTTCGTTTATTTTTTCATCACTTTCTACACTGCTCGTATCCAGGGGTTATGGCCACTGCTGCAGTGCAGATAAAAGGCAGTCGGGACAGGAGCTGCTGTGCATGCGTACCTATGCAAGCTCCCATGGTGCCAGCCATCAGAGAGGCCAGCACTTTTTCTTGTAGTGTGCAAGCACGGCCACCGCTGTTGGATGGCAGGGTGGTCATAACCCCTGGACACAAGAAGTAAAATATGATGAAAAAATAATCCAGCCACAAACGGAGGAAACATGGACAATCACAGTACATTAGTAAGTGCCTTGTATTAACTTTCTCCACATGATAAATTTGCTATTTGCTGAAGTGAGACAACCCCTTTAGGGGGAAAGGTGGATTGCAATACCAAGAAAGGCTAACAAACTTAGGAGTATTCAGTTTGTGGGGAAAAAAAAAACTGTTTAGGGATAAACTAATAATGTACAAAGGGGACATCCTCCACGTCTAGAGGAAAGAAGGTTTCACCATCAACATGAAAGAGGATTCTTTACTGTAAGAGCAGTGAGATGCTGTGAAGGCTGATTCACTGAACATGTTCAAGAGGGGCTTGAATGTAAAAATATTGCAGGTTACAGGTACTAGATTTGTGGAGACGCCACGTTGATCCATGGATATATTCTGATTGCCATATTTAGAGTTTGGAAGGAATTTGCCCTAATATGTGGTTAGTTTTTTGCTTTCCTCTGGATCACCACAGTGTAAATTATAAGTTGGACTTGATGGACCTCAGTCTTTTATTAACCTTGTGAACAATGTAAGTATGTCTGCTTCATGAAATATCCCATAAATAACTCTGGAGCATCCTTTCTTACAAGTCTACATTGTGCCTCTGTTATTGCTCATGGAACAGTGAAAATACAATGACAACTAGATGTAATCATTCCTCTTCTCAATAGGGTGTGTGTCGTTAAAGGGGGGTTTTCATCTACAGGGGCTTTTTGGGGAGACTACCTCACTGTGGCCGCCCCTGCAGAGGAAAGCATACTTATTTGCTCCCTGTTGTTGGGCTTTGGCTCCTTCGAACCCCTGCTGCTGCATTCTGTTCTCCGTGTGTCAACATCTGGTTTGATGCCCGCTGCAATGGTGCCACATCCCCCTTGTGTTACGTGACCCACTGACATGACGCAAAGGGTACATGTCATCTGCTGCAGCGGGAGAAGGAGAGAGAAGAAGTCAGAACCCAGCGGCTAATAGCAGGTATGTATGCTTCCCTCACAGGTCTGGCCACGTGGGGAAGTCTGCCTATGAGGACCCCAATAATGAAAAATGCTATAAAATTATTTATTGATATATTTCCAGAAGGAGTAAGAGAGAAACAAGCACAATGTAGAGTGCTAAGAAAAGATGATACAAAATAGTAATTTAACGGGGAATACAAACAAGTCATAAAGCAGAAGAGGTAACAGGTCCTCTCAAATATCTACCACTGTTTGCATTTTAACCTTTCCTTCAAACTCTACATACAGTAGATAAAGGACTCCAATTACTTGCTTGTGTCCCTTCTTGCCTTGTGCTGCAGGGGATTAGAGATGGCCTTCATATGATAATTAGCATCTTGGAAGGATGATTGTGCAAGGAAGAAGAGTTTTTCTAAGACTACTTTCACACTAGCGTTTTAAAATTCCGGTATTGAGTTCCGTCATAGGGGCTCAATACCGGAATAAAACGCTTCAGTTTTGTCCCCATTCATTGTCAATGGGGACAAAACTGAACTGAAGACAACGGAATGCTCCTGAAAGCATTCCGTTCCGTCTTCAGACCGGAGAACAAACCGCAGCATGCGTGTGTCCACCGTTATTTTCCAGCACTGCCTTAACTCTCTTGGGCATGGAGGTCACTAGAGTTTCACAGGTTGCCACTGGAATCCTCTTCCACTTCTCCATCACGGAGCTGGTGGATGTTAGAGACCTTGCGCTCCTCCACCTTCTGTTTGAGGATACCCCACAGATGCTCAATAGGGTTTAGGCCTGGAGACATGCTTGGCCAGTCCAGCACTTTTACCCTTAGTTTCTTTAGCAAGGCAGTGGTCGTCTTGGAGGTGTGTTTGGGGTGGTTATCATGTTGGAATACTGCCCTGCGGCCCGGTTTCCAAAGGAAGGTAATCCTGCTCTGCTTCAGTATGTCACAGTACACGTTGGCATTCACAGTTCCCTCAATGAACTGTAGCTTCCCACCCTTGACTGCAGGCAAGACACACTTGTCTTTGTACTCCTCACCTGGTTGCCGTCACACATGCTTGACACCATCTGAACCAAATAAGTTTATTTTGGTCTCATTAGACCACAGGACATGGTTCCAGTAATCCATGTCCTTAGCCTGGTTGTCTTCAGCAAACTGTTTGCGGGCTTTCTTGTGCATCATCTTTAGAAGAGGCTCCCTTCTGGGACGATAGCCATGCAGACCAATATGATGCAGTGTGCGGCATATGGTCTGAGCACTGACAGGCTAACCCCTCACCCCTTTAACCTCTGCAGCAATGCTGCCAGCACTCATACGTCTATTTTGAAACGACAACCTCTGGATATGCACATGCACTCAACTTCTTTGGTTGACCATGGGGAGGCCTGTTCTGAGTGGAACCTGTCTTGTTAAAGGGGTTGTCCGAGTTATTTTTTTGTTCTTTATATGTTTATAACTTGTCAGGTATAACAACTTTCCCATATACTTTGTGTTTCTAAAGCTGCTGGTTTCTCAGAGTTGACTGAGGGTCACATGACCTGTGATGTCACCTTATCTCCCTGGTCTGTGATGTTTCGTGTACAAGCCTCAGAGTTCAGATAACAGTCTGTACACGAGACGTGACTGGCCACGCCCCCTTACTTTGCCGGGCTCCTGCTATCTGCTCTCTCCCTGGATTCCTTCAGATAAAACATTAACCCCTTCAGCCAGAACACACTGAGGGCTCAAGGCTTCATAACAAATAGTAGCTGCAGCAGTGAGAGGAGACAAATGCTGGGCAAGGAGCTATAGAGGAATTGTACAAGAACAGGTAGGGAGAATTTCCTGTGTGTATGAGCAGTGTCATTGTACAGCTGGGACTTGTAGTCCTACACAAACAACATGCTGCTGAGTATCCCAGCAGGCAGACATGTACTCACAGCACTTATATTCACTGCCTTTGCAGAGAAGGGGGGAGGGGCAGAGATTGTTATTACTGCATGTAAACAAAGGCCAGAAGAGAACCAGGGAAATGAGGAAATATAGATTTTTTTGCCTAAAACTTGCTGAACTTAGTTATATATTGCTACCCATCAGATTTACAGTGCTATATTTTTTTTTCCATAACTTGGACAACCCCTTTAAACCGCTGTATGGTCTTGGCCACCGTGCTGCTGCTCAGTTTCAGGGTGTTGGCAATCTTCTTATAGCCTTGGCCATCTTTATGTAGAGCAACAATTCTTTTTTTCAGATCCTTAGAGAGTTCTTTGCCATGAGGAGCCATGTTGAACTTTCAGTGACCAGTATGAGAGAGTTTTAGAGCGAGAACACCAAATTTAACACCTCTGCTCCCCATTCATACCTGAGACCTTGTAACACTAACGAGTCACATTACACCGGGGAGGGAACATGGCTAATTGGGCACAATTTGGCCATTTTCATTTAGGGGTGTACTCAATTTTGTTGCCAGCTGTTTAGTCATTAATGGCTGTGTGTTGAGTTATTTTGAGGGCACACCAAATTTATATAAGATATAATAAAATATTAACAAAAATGTGAGATACTCGAGGTATATCACTCCCTATACAAACTGTAATCCCAATTAAAAATTATCAATCAATTAAACCTAATATGATGCATTGAGTAAGTTTGTGTTCAGGCAGTGTAATATGTACACTTTTGTTGTGTCGGAGTGTTGAGATTTGTCTAATACGGTGATCCAGGTGCTAGTAAATTACTAATCATTAAACAGTCTAATTAGAATTAGTATATGCAGCCCCACTTCACTCTGCTGTATCTCAGGTTATATCGTGCATATATCATTGTCTTATTTTAAAGCTTAGATTCTTGGCTATGAAACAAAAGGATAGAACCCTCACTAGAAAGGATATATCTTATACATATTTGACTACTGAAGCATTCTTAAAATATTTAATAGTTAAACAAAAATGGGAAAGGCAGAAAAGGGGAAAGCTCTGAACCATGAAAGTAGAAAATTCCTAAAACGAGTATAAGCAAAGACAATTTCTTACAATAAATTCTATAGATAGCTGTGTCCTATTTTCAATGTCGTATATCCTACATATTGTCACATTTCAGATGTACTCTGTGACGCCACTGAGCTGCTAACTCTGCTATAATGCACTTTTATAAAACGACCTTTCATCATAAATGTGACTGTGTGAAAAAACCTTCATGATTCAAAACTGATTTTTGATCTGTCCCCTTTCTTAAAATATCTAGCTATCACCTTTCTGCATTTTAATCTAAGAGCTTTCCTACAGAAGGCCAGTCCCATGGGTTTCAATACTACTTAGTGGCCTTGTCGTCACTGCAAAGAGAAAGATAAAATAAAATGATATCTGAGCTGGGCGCTAGGACAGTCCTACCTTCACTCCACGAATTCGGAATTCTGCCAGCGCTCTGTTCATTTTGGTCGCTGCCACTTGGTGATCTTTCCCGTGTGCAATGACCTTGACAAGAAGAGAGTCATAGTGCGGCGATATCACAGCTCCTTGGAAGGCCGATGCACTGTCCAATCGGATGCCCATACCCTCGCCGCTCCGGAAGACCTGTGACCAGAAGAATGAGATCAGTAAGTAAAATATTCTATGATGAGACTATGGGAGAGCATCAGGCTTATCAAGTAAGAGAAATGCACAACTCACAACAAAGTACTGTAAAATAACTGCTCATCTGAACAACTTTTGGGGAAACAGATATTGAACGTGATGTGCTAAATGCAAAAAAAGAAGCATTTTGCCAAGGCCAATAAAACCGAAATGGCTTTTATATGATATGGTATTAATAAAAAAGCAAAAAAACTAACAAAAACTGGAGACCTTTCATGTGAAATATACTAGAGATCATCTGTACAACAAAGAAACAGAGATGAAGAGAAATCATATGCTGGTAAAAAGAGGCTGCCGATCTAGGCAAAGCTATTACAAACCCTTCAAGTGACTCCTAGGTGCCATAAAAGGCAGCTGTCACCAAGTAGTCTGAGGGCAGATGGGCAATATGAAAGATTTCATTCATTTCACATTTCTGAGATGGAACACATTGAGTAATATGAGAATATTCAAGAACTATGTAAATACCCCACTAATGGAAACAATTCCTTTGAAACTGGAGCTAGACACAATGGGGTCATTAATGATGCTGAAATACACCTATATTAGGCAAATTTTAGGTGCAGATTGAGGCGCAACGATTAGTTGTGCCACTATCTGCCAATTCTCCTCGCTCACGCGGATCTAAAAAAGTGGGCGTGGCGTGAGCAGGGAAGGCGCAGAAAAAGGTCTAAATATAAGACATAAAGGAAGCTGTCCTACAATTAGAACTGGCGGAGGATCTGCGGAAGTTATGAAGAGGTCGGCACCATCTTAGGGCTTTATTACGACTGGCGTCTAAAATGTCGTTAATAAATGTGCCCCTAAGTGATTTTTCTTTTATTACTATGATTTTTAACAGATATGCTCAGGTAGTTGCTTATCTCATGTATATCTTTCCGATACTTTTTTAGTGTGGACTCTCCTGACCTGTTTTCACCATGTAAACAATCCCACAGGTTTCTTTCCTTCCTGTACGTAGAACTTCCTGTTGTTGTCTCCAACCAAACCCGCCTCTAACAACGCCCAGCTGGTTTATAGCTCCTCCCACCCAGTTACATAGCCACTCCCCTATCACTGCCCCGCCCATGGGCATAATGTGGAAGAAAATAAGAAAGTGCTGGACATGGTCATGTGATCACAGCCGAGAATAGGGGGATAGGAGTAATAAAGGTCAAAGAAATACCGGTACATTACAAAATTACAGTTACCTTCATAAATGATTATTTTAAAGGATTTTGATACGGACTACAAAACCCCTATAAGTCAACAAAGCTACCTGTCCACTTACGGTAAATGCTAGATAGATGTGTTCAGGCGATTCAAAAAAACGGAGAAAATAAATGTTATTTCACAGAACAAGAGAATTTGGGAATCTGTCCACATGAGGTTATACAGACCTAAAGCAGTTTGTCAAAGCCGCATACTTTAAAAACACATGATTTATGGATCCTACAGCGAAGGATTTTCAAGTGCTGTTAAGGCTGGAGAACAATGACAAGAGCAAACTGCACAGATAACTAGAGAATTAAAAAGCGAAACACAGACAACAGCCGATTAAACACTCGGATGCTGGTTTTATCTGATCTAGAGGCCTCACAAAGCACTTTTTAGCATGTTACGCAGTCTTATTAAGTATTTTCAGAAACATGGTGCTCCGACCTATAATGACAGACTGATGTGCGGCATAACCCCCCTCCCCAACACACATGGTATGAACAATAATACCATACATCAATTGTGTATGCAAATCTAATCTGTAACCATAGCAATGTCTTAAAACCGCACCACACATCCTGTGACACTTATACAGTCTCGCTTCTAATAGGCTTGATACACTTTTTATTCATTCCTATGGTTACATAAGATGTGCATAACAAGTCTGGTCTTCTTTGATAACCCGACTCATTAAAATGTCATTCAAAATGGTCCAAATATACTAAAATATAGTATATGATGAAAAATACAAAAAATGTCCAACCCTGCTGACTTTTCAGGTCTGTGGTGGTACATGCTTTGCACTGTTGAGCTATCAAGGGGACACATTTACCTGCATCCATAGAGACAGAATTACTTGGTTAACATACATTGATACCGTATAAAATACTGCCACGTTTCATCGTTTCATTGGACAAAAACTAGTACTGCCCTCAATCCTTAAATCACATGTGCTTAGAATAGGATTACATCCTTTCCTTTCAAAACGAGGCAAGTCAATGTATCACACACCCTGCCACCCACCATGCTAACCTGGGCTGGTTGTGATATTCAAGCTGGTCAAGGATGGGCGTTTGGCACGTATGCATAGAGCTTGATTCACCCAACAAAGAACAAAAGAGTCTCATTTTGTTGGGATGATATGCATCTCCATCCTCTTTTTATCAATTGTATGGAAATGCATAGTAGACTGCACTTACTGTATATGGAAGGTCACCACACGGTATACATTTTGGAGTCAATGGGCGACATATGGCACTGTATACCTATATATCCATGGTTGAAACGTATCCCCCATCTAGAGGATAGGGAATAAGTATCTGCTCTATGGAAGCCCAACCCCTGTGACCCACAACAATCTCAAGAACAGGGGTCCCGGGTCCACAGAAAGAATGAAGCAGCGGTCAAGCATGTGGGATGCCATTCCATTCATTCCCTATGGGACTACTAGCCATTGTTCCTTCGTTCTGGAGCCTCGGGACCCTGGTTCTCCTGATCGGTAGGTGTCTGGCAGTGGCTTTCTCCTGTTCACAACATATGTATGCTTGCCAAGCATACATGTGTATAAGGAGAACGCAAGAGATAGCCGTCAGCTACTCGTTCAGCCAACAGCTATCTCAACTGTATAGTTTAGTTAACAGCCATGGCCTTCGCATCACTAATGATACAACCATTAACAATGGTTGGAAATAGGATTGGAAACAGATGAACATCATGAAGAAGTTCACGTTATGTCAACTGTAGTCAGTTATTGGCCGGCTCAGTCACATGTCAAGATGACAAATTATCACTGAAGCTTTGGAGGGCCAGGGAAACTATAAGATGATCATATGATTTACTGTATATACAGTCTGGAAAACCTCTCTCCATGCATCAAAATGGCTTATACTGAAATTTACAGGTCAGGCACAAAAAAAACTTCTTCTCCCAAAGGGCATAAACTAATAAAAGTTTCCTAATTTTTTTATTTCTTACAGTGTATAAAAAGGTGGAGCCTTCTGGCAGAGGGGCTTAGAGGAGTTTGACACTTGTTGAACAAAAGCTATAAAGACATTAACTACAGGATAATTAATAATAATGCCAGAGCTTGGCGTGATCAGTCATGAATAATTCAGTAAGTGTAATGAGAATAATAAGCCCTAATGTAACATGTTTCCTACTTAAACGGCTCAACCTTAGACACCAGCAATACAATAAAAAAGGTCTTATGATAGGCACAGCTTTGAAAACATGCTATTTTTGTCATAATTTACATAGTGATTTGGACAAAAAAGCACTTTTAATAAATGCCCACAAACCACCATTACATATCATTAGAGGGAACCTGTCATCAACTGAGGGCAGCACAAAATAGTTTTAGACGTCGTGCTGATTTTAGTGGCCTGACAATCATCTGCTAAAGTTGTGGAGCAGTTACTGCTTAAAGGGAACCTGTCATCTCCGAAACACCCCTGAACTAGAGTAAGCGGTGTATAGTGTAAGTGATGCTGAATCCGAATGTAAGTTTTATCTTCATACTCACTTCCATTCTGACGCTGTGCTCCCACAAACCTGCAGTAAACTGCACTCACTGGACTCCAGTGCTCACTCATATAATGGAGAGGACTCAAAGAAGAGTCCTCTCAATGTATTTTACTGCAGGTTTGTGAGAGCACAGCGTCAGAATGGAAGTGAGTATGAAGATAAAACTTACATATTCGGATTCAGCACCACTTACACTATACACGGCTTACTGTAGTTCAGGGGGTGTTTCGGAGATGACAGGTTCCCTTTAATGCTGGCAATTCATGCCAGAGAAGAGTCTGGCTTATCCATGAGATCCCCACACCGCTGACTGTTCTCTGAGGAAAAGGTCGTGGCCTGTGGGCGGGAGAGCACATGCATAAACCAGTATCCTCAGTGGGAGCAGCATAAAATTGCTGACAGGTCACATTAAAAGGATATTTCCACCTCAGGATATGCCATAAATGTCTAACAGATATAGGAGCCACTACTGGGTCCAGATAGGGTGGCCATTTTCATAACACAACAAAGGAGGACATCACATCCCCAAAAGAAGGACTTCATACCAGGGACATTGGGGCATGTTACTACAATATACATAATCATATAAAACATTTATATGATACCTATCATAATATAGAATGCCCTTATATAATATCCATCGATTATACCCCATTATATATTGAATCACATAATGTGTATCGCCCATTACCGGTATATACTGCCTCACATATTATTTGTATATCCCATTATATACTGCCTCACATATTATTTGTATACCCCATTATATACTGCCTCACATATTATTTGTATACCCCATTATATACTGCCTCACATATTATTTGTATACCCCATTATATACTGCCTCACATATTATTTGTATACCCCATTATATACTGCCTCACAAATTATTTGTATACTTCATTATATACTGCCTCACAAATTATTTGTATATCCCATTATATACTGCCTCACATAGCATGTGTATACCTCATTATATATTGCCTCACATATTATTTGTATACCCCATTATATACTGCCTCACAAATTATTTGTATATCCCATTATATACTGCCTCACAAATTATTTGTATATCCCATTATATACTGCCTCACATATTATTTGTATACCCCATTATATACTGCCTCACATATTATTTGTATACCCCATTATATACTGCCTCACATATTATTTGTATACCCCATTATTTACTGCCTGACATATTATTTGTATACCCCATTATATACTACCTCACATATTATTTGTATACCCCATTATATACTGCCTTACATATTATTTGTATACCCCATTATATACTGCCTTACATATTATTTGTATACCTCATTATATATTGCCTCACATAATGTATATTGCCCATTACCGGTATATACTGCCTCACATAACATGTGTATACCTCATTATATACTGCCTCACATATTATTGGTATACCCCATTAAATATTGCCTCACATAATGTGTATTGCCCATTATATACTGCCTCACATATTATTTGTATACGCCATTATATACTGCCTTACATATTATTTGTATACCCATTATATACTGCCTCACATGACATGTGTATACCTCATTATATACTGCCTCACATATTATTGGTATACCCCATTAAATATTGCCTCACATAATGTGTATTGCCCATTATATACTGCCTCACATATTATTTGTATACGCCATTATATACTGCCTTACATATTATTTGTATACCCATTATATACTGCCTCACATGACATGTGTATACCTCATTATATACTGCCTCACATATTATTGGTATACCCCATTATATATTGCCTCACATAATGTGTATTGCCCATTATATACTGCCTCACATAATGTGTATACACCACTATATACTGCCTCACAGAACATGTATTGCCCATTACATACTGCCTCACATATCATTTGTATACCCCACTATATACTGCCTCACATATCATTTGTATACCCCACTATATACTGCCTCACATATCATTTGTATACCCCACTATATACTGCCTCACATAACGCATTATATACTGGCTCAAATAATGTGTATACCCCATTATATACTGCCTCACATAACGTGTGTATTGCCCATTATATACTGCCTCACATATCATTTGTACTCCTAAATCTTATAATCTAGCCTAGTATTCTTATAATTGGTGCTAATGTAGTAAACATATGGTATTCTCCTTATGTTGTTTTACCAGATGAATGGTTGGATAGGGTTAAGCAAGGTTTAAAAAGTTTCCCCTCACGAGATCTCCATGGCAACTGAATGGCCATTCATGTAATCCATGGATGGGCCAGGTCCACCAGAGAGCTGCATTTCTCTGGCTTACAGAGGGGGTCCCTAACAGAACATATAGAATACAGTTTGTACGGGAAGTCGATATTGATAACCTAACCTCACAGTAGGTCATCAGTAGCAGATCAGTGGGTGTCTAACACCAGGCTCCCCCATCGGTCAGCTGTTTGAAGACACTGCTACGCTCACTGAAGCTCTGGAGAACATGATGTCACTGGTCTAGGATGAGGCATAAGCACTCATGGAGCATCGGCCTCTTCCAACAGCTGATTGGCAAGGGTCCTGGGAGTCAGAACCCACTGATTAGATATTGATGACCGATCCTGAGGACAGATATCAATATCAAATTCCTTGATAAAAAAACACTTTTCTGAACCAACTATAGTCTACCAAAAAAAAAAAGTAGCTCGTCTTGAAGCAATGAAACAGAACAGAGCTGGCTTGGATTCATTTTACCTTCCAGAAGCAAATCCCCAAATAAACGGAGGAGACACTTTGGTGCATTAGGCTTACGTCTGTCGAAATGTGTTAATCATTCTAAACTACATTGTAGAGAACAAACATGCATCTTGCTCGGCTGACAAGACTGTTTTCTAAGACTAGCTGCTCCGACCTCACTGCTCCTTATTTGTACAAATCTTATTGAAGAAGTGTTTTTTAGTGAAAAATGTTGAAATCTGGTTGATGCCTGGAAAGATTAGTTTATCGAATGCTTATGCAGCACAATGACGGAGCCTTACAATAATGTACAATCACAAGATGGAGGGAAATAAGGCGCTGTCTACACTTGTCTATTCATGATGACTTCTTTATATATCATACAGGTTCTGCCTGACATATTCAATAAAATAAAAAATAAAAAAGATGGGAAATGTAATGACATGCACATATCTCTATGTGTGGTTGTTTTGTATGAGACGTGTTCACATTCAGTGGTTTCGTACAGTTTACTCTGTGCTAATAAAAAATCCATAAAAAGATACCACACATATATTACATATACTATATGTTATATACACATACATCATACATATCCTACATACACACAAAAAAACATACATTATATATACTGTATGCTACATACGTAAATACACGTCATATACACAAAAATATGCATTGTATATACTGTATGCTATATACATAAATACACAAGCATCATATATATACAGTATTTACACACACAATATACACACAAATATCAAATATACTGTACACTATGTACATACATAAAAATATATATACTATATACATAAATACACATGCATCATATATACTGTATGCTATATACATAAATACACAAAATTATATATATGCTATGTACACACATATACACACATACATACAACATATATGCTAAACACGAACATACAGCATATATATGCTATACACATACAATATACTGTACATACATACATCATATACAGTGCCTTGCGAAAGTATTTGGCCCCCTGGAACTTTTCAACCTTTTGCCACATTTCAGGCTTCAAACAAAAAGATATAACATTTTAAATTTTTGGTGAAGAATCAACAACAAGTGGGTCACAATTGTGAAGTGGAACGAAATTTATTGGATCATTTAAACATTTTTGTAATAATAAAACTGAAAAGTGGGGCGTGCAAAATTATTCGGCCCATTTACTTTCAGTTCAGAAAACTCACTCCAGAAGTTCATTGAGGATCTCTGAATGATCCAATGTTGTCCTAAATGACTGATGAAGATAAATAGAATCCACCTGTGTGTAATCAAGTCTCCGTATAAATGCACCTGCTCTGTGATAGTCTCAGGGTTCTGTTTAACCCCTTCCCGACCAGCGCCGTACATGTACGGCGCTGCGGGAAGTGATTTCCCGACCAGCGCCGTAGTGCTACGGCGCGCTGATCGGGCGGGTGCAGGAGCTGCGCCCGCCCGATTAGCGGCGGGGGTCCGGCTGTGCCCAGTAGCCGGACCCCTGATATATGCACCAGCATCGGTGAAAACACCGATGCCGGTGCATTAACCCTTCATGTGCCGCGGTCAGCGCTGACCACGGCACATGCGATGCGGGCGGTGGGAAGGGGTTTCCATCGGGTCCCCGCGCTGCTGTGACGGGGACCCGATGGCTGAGATAGCAGCCGGATGCCTTCCTTAGGCATCCGGCTGCTATCTACGGAAGCCTGTGAGATCCAGCCCCCTGGATCTCACAGGCAGTGTGCTGGAAGTGTATTACATTGAGTAATACACTTCCAGCCAATGCATTACAATACAGAAGTATTGTAATGCTTTGTAAGGGGATCAGACCCCCAAAAGTGAAAAAAAAGTGTAAAATAAGAAAGTTAAAAAAAGTGAAAAAAATAAAGTTTTACAAAAAAAAAAGTTTCAAGTCCCCCCCCAAAAAAAGTCATTTTTACAAAATAATATAAAAAAAAATTGTAAAAAATAGTGAAAAAAAAAAAAGAAGACATATTAGGTATCGCCGCGTCCGTATCGACCGGCTCTATAAAAATAGCACATGATCCACCCCGTCAGGTGCACGCAGTTAAAAAAAAAAAAAAAAACTGTGCCAAAACAGACATTTTTTGGTCACCTTCCCTTACAAAAAGTGTAATAGCAGGTGATCAAAAAGCGTATGTACCC